>ML508923.1:17841-80893 GCA_005239535.1 Nicotiana rustica
CAGTCGACTAAGGGGTAGGTTATCTAAATTTCCTTTTTAAGGTTGAATAGTTATGAGAGATTTTCCACAATCCAAATAAGGGTAAGTAGTTAAAGACAATCCTAACTTCAACTAATGCTAAACAATCATAGGGCGAGATATTACTAATTTCAGTTAAATAGGCAATTTATAAAGAAAAATATAGCATGATGATAGGAGAGGCGAATTCTTCAATTAAGTCAATTAAGACTCAATGGACAATAAAGGAAAATCTAAAGCAAGAAATTCTAATTTAAGCAGGAAGAGATGAAACTAGCAATCGGGAACTAAGTCATAACCATTACAACTTCATACACGGGGAATATAAGGACCTAAGAACTCTAAAAGGCCAACTACATACAAATAAGTCCGAGTACGCACTCGTCAGCTCGCGTACACGGGCTACAGTCAACATAGCAGACTCAAATCCTAAGGGGTAGTTCCCCCCACAAGGTTAGACAAGATACTTACCTCAAAGACGACAACCCGGTACCCTAAGATGGACTTCTCGGGTGAAAAAGGCCTTCAGATGGCTCAAATCCAACTAGAACAACTTCAAAACACACATAAATCGTATAAGGAACTATTCCGAATAATAAAGTTTCGATCTTTAAAAAATCTAAAAATCGACCCCCGGGCCCGTACCTCGGAACCCATCAAATTTTACAAAATTTGAATACCCATTCCGATACGAGTTCAACCATACAAAATTTATCAAATTCTAATACCATTTGGTCCCTCAAATCACGGTTTTTCATTTTAATTTTTTTTTCCAAAACCAACATTTTTCTCAACTCAAAACACAAATTAAATGATAAAAACAAGGAATAATTCGTGGAATATATTTAAATTCTAAGTGAAGAACACTTACCCAATCCATTTCGTGAAAAACGCACCAAATATCGCCTAGAACCAAGCTATAGAAGTCAAAATGTGATAAAAATGGTGAAACCCTCGATTTTGGAATATAATCTGTCTGCCCAGGTTTTTGTGCATCGCGATCGGGGGAGAAGAGATGTGATCGCGTCGAAGGAAAATGGCTACTGTCCAAAATTTGCTATGTGATCGTGGAAGTTCTTATGCGATCACGTAGTGAAGGAATTATTTGTTGCCCAAAGCCACACTTTGCGATCGCGAAGCAGGGGATGTGATCGCATATAAGGAATAAATTGATGCCCAAATGAAGGAACTATGCGAAAGATGTGAATGCGAAGAAGGAGTAAACAGACTTCCGCGATCGTGAACGAGGTCATGCGAACGCAGTGAACAAATAAATTCCTCCTCCAAAATTACTCTTCGCGAACGCGAAGAAGAAGACCAGCTAACAGGTAACAACAATTCAAAATAGGAGAAAAATGTCCCGAAACCTATCCAAAACACACCCGAGTCCCCCGGGACCCCGTCTAAACACACATACAAGTCATATAACCTAACACGGACTCGCTCGAGGTCTCGAATCACACCAAACAATCTGAAACAACGAATCACACCATGAATCGAACTATGAACTTTCAAATCTTCAAATTTCCAAACTCGAGCCGAAACCTATCAATTCAACCCGAAATAACGCCAAAATTTGCAGACAAGTACCAATTGACATTCCAGAGCTACTCCAACTCTTGGAATTGCATTACGACCTCGGTATCCCGAAAAGTCAGCTATGGTCAAACTTCTCCCTTTTCCAAACTTCAAAAAAATTCCAACTTTTGCCGAATTACCTCAAATTACTCTACGGACCTCCAAAACCAATTCCGGACGCGCGCCTAAGTATAAAATAAACATACAAAGATGTTGACATTACCCAATACTCATTCCGAGTCCGTTTACACAAAAGTCAAACCTCCGGTCAAATCTCACCGCTTAAGCTTCCGAAATTAGAATCCCTCTTCCATTTTAACTCCGGACCATCCGGTAACTGAATCCAACCATGCACGTTTGTTGATATACACAATGTGAAGATGTTCATGACCTTACGCCACCGAACGAAGCTTAAATTCTCAAAACGACCGGTTGGGTCATTACAACAACTTTTGCCGACTTTTGTTTTACAACTTGTTTGACTTCATAACTTAACATACGAATATTATATGACTAAAATAACTCATAACACAACCTTATTATCATCTTAATAACCCTAGTCTCACCCTATAAGTATGGGTTATAACATTCTCAACTTGTTGACTTTTGACGAAACTTATTTTCTTCCATTCATTTTGCTTCTAAACCTTCCAAACCTCTTGGTAATTGTGTTCATAATCTTAAATAATTGTTACCTCCAAGGTAACATGATTAACATACTTTATATACTTTCAAATATGATCTCATTTTCGAGATAACATCAATTGACTCACGACGTACTTTTATGCACGAAAACATAGGGTGTAACAGGTCGCTATTAGGGTTTGTTTGTTAGAGAGGGGTGGAGAGAGAGAGAGAGAGAGGAATGAGAGGCAGAGGTTCGATGAGTAAATAAGGGATTAAGGTATGGTTCTTAGATAAAAGGGTCTAATGACCGGGTGAATGAGAGTCGTTGATCATTTTTTCTCAACGATTAAGGTTTTTTTTGGAAAAAACTAATATATAGATTTTGATATGTGAGATCAATTGAGGGACGTTGGATCCTTTTGATCCAAAAATTGGGATTATGTCTGAAGGAAAAGGGGTAAGAGGATTGATCCGGACCATCCGATGGAGTTAATCAACGGCCCCAAGAAGTATATTTTCTTTATGAAAGGATGATGTATTGTTTCTTTGACAGAGATTGATGACATGGCAAGCATTGATTGGTGGAGAGGGAGCTGAGTGGGATTGGGGATCGGGTTTCAGACCGGGTCAGGGGTTTCGGACCGAATTTCTTTGGGCCTTTTTTGGCTGAAATTTGAATTTAAGATTTGGACCTTTAGTTGAACAATTGAAGCATTGCTAGGATAGCCCATTTCATTATTAGCCCTTTCAAACATAACTAATTTAATTAACTTTCTCCATCATAATAATTTGAAATAAATTATACTATTATAGTGTAAACATTAATTAATAATTTACTACTTATGCAATTATTTATGGACGAACTTTATAATCTTAATAAACGTAATAATATAAATGTACCAAAACTGTGTAAATAGCCAATTGATTAGTTATTTAAAAAAATAATGATGATATAACCATGCTTACCAAATGGTATCCTTACTAATATGATAATGAATAAATTTTTAATATAAATAGCTATACTTTTTGGGAAAAAAATACAATGATTTTCTTTTAAATAGTTTTTATTATAAATTATTAAATTATTATTGACTAGGAAGCATAATAAATTAATTGAGAAAAGGAAGGACAAAAATTGATCGTAAACAACATGGAAGCTGGAATCTTAAAAATTCAAAATTTTGGTTTGAGACTTTTCGTTGTGGTATTTTCCTTTGTGTTTTGAAATTTGGATAAGTTCATAGGGGGTACTTGGACTAGTAGAGATAGCTTGTGGTATTTACTTTGTATTTTGAGCGTTTAGATAAGTTCATAGGGGGTATTTGGAATAGTCGAGATAGCATGGAGGAGTTTTGAGGCATCGAGTGAATATTAGGTTTTTCAGGGTTGATTTTGGGAAGAAGATGCACCATAAATAAGTTGGGCGCATCTCAGTTAGGAAGGCACCATACCAGGCATGTTTGGAGGTGCGACGCACCTCGAGTTGTGCCTGGCCTATGTGATGCATCAGCCGCAGCGCACCTTCCTATTTCATTGTGAATTTTGCCTTTTCTTGTATGTATATACCCATGTGAAGATATAAGTGTCTATGCATAATTATTTGGGATAAGAATATGATAAATCTATGTCCAAAAGTGACTCTTGTCGAATTTTGACGAAACTTATTTTCTTCAATTTGTTTTTCTTCTAAACCTTCCAACCTTCTTGGTACTTGTTGTTTATTATCTTAAATATTTGTTACCTCTAAGGTAACATGATTAAATTACTTCATATACTTTCAAATATGATCTCATTTCCAAACTTACATCAGTTGACTTATGACGTACTTTTACGCACGAAAATATGAGGTATAACATCATTCCCCGATTTGAAACATTCTAGATGCGCTTATCAATCTCCAACCCTCACGATACTTCCTTGACACTTTTTTAACTCATCATTATCTTGATAAAGGTCCTCAAACTCAATGACTTATAGTGATTCACTTAAGATGCATTCCAACATGAAAGTATGAGGTGTAACCCCCTCCCCCCGCCCACGAACATTTGTCCTCAAATGTTAACTCTTACAGACTTGCGAAAATTCCGCCAGAGTCTCCTCTGTACACTGGACTAAAACCAACCTGCACGTAGCCAGAAAATATACTATACATGCCACACAGGGCCAATGTCTATAAATAACAACACTTGGCCTCACTTGGTCGTCAATCATAAGTACTGCAAGTCAAAAATAACAACTCACCTCATGACCCACTGGTTTGAATATCCCATCTCAAGCCATATCTTAAGTTTGAATTAGGTGGGGGTATTTCGACTTTATTTCTTCCTCCACTTCCCATGTAATCTCTTCCAAGTTCTTGTTTTTTCGTAAAACCTTCACTATATCTTTACGAAGTCACTTTCTTGGTCCCTAACTTGTGGACATGCCGCTCTGAAATTGCAACTAGAATCTCTTCATAAGAAATGGTCTCTATAATCTAAACCTCGTGTGCTTTTATAGCATCGATTCATGATCCATTTATAGCTACTGGAATCTTCTCATAAGATCGACTCTATATTAATTGTATATCATTTAATGCATTTCTTCTATATTGGAACATGATAACTGGGTGAACGGATCCTAATCTGAGGAAAAATTCATGTAATCCCTTCTCTAGGTAGTTTGAATGTGGCGTTATATAAGTCTTGATTAACTTGTGCCATTATGTTATTATGACCTTCATGAGCGAAATTATCAAGGAGACCTAATTATTACTTGAGATTTTCTTAAGTATCGTCGTAGTGTGTTGGGGTTTGATTTGTGACACTTCACTTTCTAGAATTATCTTATGTACCCAAGTTCCTTTGAGAGGACTTCCAGAAGTTACCTGTAACTGAGCACCTCTAGTAACCGTAATCGAGGAAGAAATATTATATACCCAATATATCTTTTGCACCCTTCCATTTTACATAACCTTTAGTAATTGTCCAATAAAAGTAAACATTTTTTGTTAAACTAACCACAGTCGTCCACGTGGAATCGAACTTGCTATATTTGTAACGAATCTTATGCCAATCACTTCTCATTTCCATGTTGGATTACTTTATTCTGTGTCAATCCGTTGGGTTCCTGATGTTTTATTTTGTCCGATTAGCAACTGAATATTAAGCCACAAACCCTAAAATGGTAGTCCTCATGTCATCCTACCAAGGTAATCCTTTGACATCATGGTATATCTTCGATGCTATGAGATGAATAGAATAGCGTGAATAATGAACATGTGTACTAATACGCAATCGACTATGATATTTCAAGACCCGTCTTGCAATAGAGTCAAAAACTATAGTTTATTCTTGTCGAATACCTCTTTTAACTTTCCCTCAAACGAAAATCTTCCCTATCTATAAGAGATAACTCTGCCATATTCCATGCCATTGTACCATTATTATTGAGTCTATCGAGCGTATTAATTGGTGAATACCTCTAGTCAACCCTTTTTACTTTTGGGCTTGCTCATTTATCAAACCACTTGTGACTTACGACTAAACGCATCTGTTAGAATATTGATTCCGCTTTTTTTATTATAGTTCTAAGCCGTCTTATATGAAACATTTATACCATTATGGTTCTCCATTCCTCCTTATTTTTCCCACTGCCCCTAGTTGTCAACGGGTTCTTATTAGGCTTATATTATGATATTCTTTATTTGCAGCTCTGATCAAATTCCCACACATTATGAATCCCTTGTACTTATAGTTCTGATTTGATGTATTTCTTTCTTGGTTAGATTCCGATTTATAGAAGCAACTGACGTTGTAAAATGGGTTATATTCATATTGCTTCTTTCTACTTCATTTGTTCCTTATTTTCTACCCTAAGTCTTATCCTTGATGTCGACTTTATTATTTCCTCCTTGATGGTTTCTTTTCTATAGGGTTTTCCTTGAAATATTGTACAACTCCCTTGTTCATGTTGTCATCTCGACTATCCCTCGTGATTGCAACATTTAGATATTACCATAGTCTATCTTTAATTTCAAGAGTCATGGTACTGGGGTTATTTTCTAACTCATTATGATTGCTCTTCCTTCTCCTTCCAATATCAACAATTTTCTTTTGAGCCATATCTTCCAACTTTAACATATTCTTTAGATTAGCATTCCCATGTATAAAGTGTTTGACTACGCTTATCGTCAATTTATAAACCAATATCGTCTCTTTTTCATATTGTTTATACTTGTGCGTTACTTTAAAATTGCTTATACTCCTTTTTGTCCAAATTCTCCCATCTTTTCGTTGTTAACAAACGTGCTTGCGATTAAGTGCTTTACTACCTCGTCTTCCCCCTTAGGGAAATAGTTCGATGTTTCAGTCTTGAAGTCCTACTCGTCTTTCCGCCTTCCGTAGGTCCGTATTCCTGGTAGCTTACGATTTACTTATGGATAACCTTTCTTCCTCTAAGACAATTTATAGGGGTCCATATACGCAGCGAGTCATACGTTCTTACTGGCATGCCTTCTTTCGACGAGTTTAACTTTAGTTCATGTGGCTTGTGAAGTTGATCTTTATAAATTTCTTTCAGGGCTCTTCTCCCACTAATCCCTTTCCTCCTTCTGCTCATTTACTCATTCTATCATTGCAATGCTATCTAGTGTGAGAGTCCTTTGAATTTCTAATCGGTACGTTAGTTCTAGTTCATTCTAAGTCATCCTGCGATATAGGCACCTCGCATATGTATGGTTAAATTGACCTTTCGATAATCCTGATTAAAATTACTAATCTACTTGTAATGAGAATGAGGCTCATACTGTTTTATAATCTCAGAGCTCACTTGCCTACAAAACTTATTGTACTTCCATACTTTAACCTACGTCCCTTAATAGTCTTCCCTAATCCCTTATATTGCTCTATTTGGTTTCATACAAACCTTTCACAATATTTCACTTCACGATTCTCGAAGTAATTTCAACAAAACATCCTTGATTCTCGACTTCACGTACTCTAACTGGCTTCATTCTTTAGTCGTCTAATATTGTTATACTTATCTGATACCCCATAAGTTGTAGAACCTCTACGATGATATCTTTCGCATGCTGCGCTTATCGTCTATCTTTACTATTTTTCATATACAACGATTTATCCATAAGGGTCAGAAACTATCCATCTGAGCATCCCCGTATAGTCGAGTAACTTTCTACTAGTCATCATGAGCATTATAAAAGAAAATTGGGCCGTGTATTTGTACTCAGAAAGTAATCTCCGGAGCCCGACACTCCATCTCCACTCCGATTTTGGTCTATATGCTTATGCATTGGACATGCCCATAGTTTATAGCTCTTACTTCCACACCAAAAACAAACACCCATTCCTATACGACATTGGTCGGCATGCACACGACCGTACTGATGATATAATGGTCGAGGCAACTCTACTCTACCTGCACTAACCCAGTCTGCTGCAACCTGCCACTGCCTTGAATTTCTCTATCATCACCAATTGTCCTAGCATCTTAGTCCATCTAATAACCTCACCTAGATTATATCCTGTATATACATACAGGCCCCTCTAAAAATTCAAGGTTGTGTACTCCCTTACCCTTCAAGGGGTTTATCTCTATCGGGCACTTTCGGGTGGCGCCAAGCCTGTGAGGCAACCAACTACGTCAATACATGTACTTTCTTCCTCACATCCTGATCAGATATAGCTGGTAGTGGAGTTTTTAAAACGGGAGGTGCTATAGCTTATCTATGCTCCTCTAATACTGATGGAGTCAGAGCAATCTGATAAAGTGACTCACCCTGGTCTTTAGACAAGATCGGTCTCAATAGAGGTTGTACGTATCGTAACTTCCTCACTATAGTCCTCATATGGAATTGTCTCAATAGAGGGCATACATCACATACCCTCTCCCAAACATTCCGTATCATTTTGGCCCACAGTAGTTTTTTTAGGCGAAGTCATCGCTGCACAGCCTACATCAACATATATGTTAGACTAAATACAACTCAGCTTTATCACACAATCTAGAACATGAAAGGAAGGTAACCATCCTAAACACCATGCATCCTATTGTTTATAAGTGTGGCGCACAACACACCCATAAACAAGACTCTACTACCCACGACATATAGAGATCCCTAGGATAGACCTACTCTGATACCAAGTTTGTCACGACCCAAACTGGAGGGCCACGACGGGCACCCGGTCCTTACATGTCAAGCATCAACATAACGTACCTCTGTAATCATGCATAAGTGGGCTGGAAGGACCGTCATGAAACAATACGAATAAAACATAAGGGAATACTTGATATAGGATGATCCAATGTGATATACAAACCTATACACATGACATACGGGTCTATAAGGCCGACATGACTATTTGTACACTCAGAACATAGGCCGACAAGGCCATACAAGCATCCATATATGTCTACAAGCATCTGATAGTACATAAACATCGTAATGGCCGGGATAGGACCCCGACATACCAATCAATACATGTACCAAATCATACTAACCAAAAAGGCAACTCCAGAGCAAGTGGAGTGCACCAACAATTTCTACTGAGCTGTTAGCCTACTAGGAGGACCGCCAACATGTCTATCAGAACATGCGGGCATAAAATGCAGCGTCCCCATGTAAAAAGAACGTCAACAGAAATAAAGTACCGAGTATGTAAAGTAGGAAAGTATAAATAAGAACAGTAGTGCAAAGAGAGATAGGAAAGATATAACCTATAATAATAAATTAATTGAGAAAAAAGAGGACTAAAATTGATCGTCAACAACATGGAAGCTGGAATATTAAAGATTCAAAAGTTTGGTTTGAGACTTGATTTTTAGTTGTGGTATTTTTCTTTGTAATATGAGAATTTGGATAAGCTCATAGGGTATACTTGGACTAGTCGAGATAGCTTGGAGGAATCTTGAGGCCTCGAGCGAGTTTTAGGTTTTTCAGGGTTGATTTTGGGAAAAAGATGCACCAGATAGAACTTGAGCGCATCTCAGTTAGGAAGGCACTAGAGCAGACGTGTTTGGAGGTGCGATTCACCTCGGTCACTCCTGGCCTATGTGATGTATCAGTCGTAGTGCACCTGTTTATTTCAATGTGAAGTTTTCCATTTCTGTATGTATATACCCAAGTGAAGATATAAGTGCCCATGCATAATGATTTAGGGTAAGAATATGATAACTCTATGTCTAAAAGCGACTTACAAGACATTTTAGGACCAAATGTTCCTAAGTGTAGAGAATGCAATGATACAAAGAAATTTCACAAACATTGTCGTTAAGTGTGCTAACGGGGTTTGGATACATTATTTGTATAAAAACAATGGCTATGGATGAGAATGATATCAATTGAATAAAGTAATATGGTTATAACATGGTTCGGAAGGCCATAAGGATACTAAAGTGTGCAGAGGAATAGCTTGGAGTGGTTTAGAATGAGGTAGAGGAAAGGATTCAAAATAAAATAATACCTGATTTTACAAGAGTATTGCTCCCAACCTATAAGGAATTTCGAGGTGATATTAGGCTGAAAGTTGTAGCCTTTGAGCCGAATTTTCATTGGTTTAAATCGTTCTTCATTTGGATATTTGTACAAGGATTTACAACATTATGGTTTACATATATATGTTAGATCATATGATTTTATGGATTAATCATGCACTGTTCATATGTATACTCTCCAACAAATATAATTCACATTGATATATGTCATTTGACATGTGAGGTATCTGTACGAATTCAAATATACGTGTTGGTTTGTTCAAGTTTTGATGATTGAGCTTGAGACTCTGATATGGTGTGTGGATTGAATACGTCTCTCATGATTCACTATTACCCAATTATCACAGTCACTGTACATGTAGGTTTGTGGCATTGTGATTGCTGATTTATGGTTAAAGTTTGAATCATTATCATGCATTTGATTTATGTATTCTTGTTGATACATTTTATTTAAATAACGTACTTATGCATATTTTAATTGTTTTTATGCTTTTGTTACTGTTATTAACATATAAATATTGCACAAGTTTATGCAAGTAAGTATTTCCAATACAACATTCTCCACTACTTTGTTGAGAACGATCAATGGTACTTATTGGGTACTTCCGTACTCATGCTATGTTTCTACACTATGTGTGAAGATTCAGACTCGAATACTAGTGTCCCTTGCAAAAGGAGTTCAGAAAATCATTTGAGTGCGCTACTGCTGAGCTGCTTGCTTAGCTCCGACTAGCTCGGAGACTCTTTTATCCTTTATATTGTACTTTGTTCAAAATAATGATGTAATATTTTGAGACAATTGTATTAGCTCTTTCTTAGTTCACTCATAACTTGTATCACCAATTCATATGATAGTGTTGGCTTTAAACTTTCAGAATGTGTTAGATATTTTTTTATAATTTACGATATTACCTTACTAGACTTGATATCTTTTTGGCTTTTGAGAATTAACAGATCATAGTTGATTTGCTTAATAGGTAGTTGGGTGACATCGCGACCTTATGTGATTTGGATCAAAGCTCATTAGGACTACAATTGAAGGGACCAAGTTAAGTACATCGTCCAAAAGAAACTATGGGCAACATGCTCCTTGATTTGGACAAGTCAAGGATGAAAAATACCAAATCAAGTAATTTAAATGTAACAATTAATAATTAGAGTGAGAATATATGTTGCTTCTATGCTTAAGTATTCAATATACATGTATTGCTGATGGCAAACTTATGTTATAGGTTATGAGTACCCAAGCACCCATTATTTTGGAAGTCAAATTTTATTAGTCATAATAAAAAATAGTACGTAATTCGTGCAAATATATTAATCGAGCACACAATCTTGAAAATAACTTAACAGTAATTAATCACCCATGATTTAGGTCGATCATTACATCTTGTATTTATTTGTTTGATTTTGAAAATCAAGGTAGTAAATTTTTATCCACTCCCTAGACTCTTCAATTGGCAAGTCAAAGCCACACTGGTTGTAATATTGATTAGCAACTACTTGTTCAGAAAAAAGAAAAAAGAAAAAATTTAAAAAATTAAATGACACAATCAAAAAGAAAAAACTTAATAAAAAAAGTAAATGTCTAGGCAAGTGAATTTATTTTTATTCTTCGAAAACTTATCTTGATTATCAGTTTTATTTTTGCCTGCTTTGTTTGTTACTTGAGGGGGAAAAAGAGTACTTGCAAAGATTATTAAAGAAGAGAAGGCAGAGTAGAGACTTAAGTGTGTGCGACTCCGAGTGAGAGAGAAACAAGAGGATGTTAGGAAAAGAAGAATCGAACACGGTGTTGACGTTGCTCAAAGCCGGAGATCATCGGCCGTTCGATCAGATCGTCGCCGACTTCGCCTCCAGCTTCCCTCCCCCTCGCCAATTTTCTGCTTGCATCTCTCTCGCCTTAATCCTTGACGTAAATCTCTCCCCCCCCCCCCTCTCTGTGTGTGTTTCTCTATCTGTATATCTTTCTAAAATGACTAGAATAGCAGTTCAATTGAAAAAAATTAGGGTTTTGAATAGGTATATGATGCTAGACAAGGAATTTCGCTGCCCTTTTTAGGGTTTTCGTAGTTGGTGTATGTGGTGAGTATATTTTGACATCCCCATTTCTGTAAAGTTGAATATAACAATTCATGCATTTCGTGCTAAGAATGGGTTTACGATTTGGAGAAGAGGAGGCAATGAATTTTTGACCTTGAGAGCAATTCAGTTTTTCAATTACCAATTACAAGTTCTGAATTTGCTTGAATCTAGCTTGCTCTTTTCTTGAAACAGAAAGGAAAAAGAGCTAAATTAATATTGCTATTAGATTTTTGGTTTATCAAAAAAGGGCTGCTATTCTGATAAAAACTGAGTTCTGACTGTAGTCCAAGCACAAAGATTTGATTAGCAAGGTTTTTAAAAGCAAAAATAATGAATTTTTCTTAGATTTGTGTGAGGAATTTATGTATTCAACTATTTGAAGAAATTTCCATCAGGATCCCCCGATGTGTGACCTAGTGGTCGAGCTTTGAATCCTAGTAGAAGTTAAAGTACATGAATCCATCCCATATGCCTAAGCACCGGTGGAGATTGTTTTCTGGTATCTGTGCTAGCGAAAAGTAGTAGGTAACTAGTGGATTTTTCGAGATGCCCACAAACTGCCTTGTACACCAGTGTGCAAGGCAAGGGGCTTGACTTGGATATAGGATTTCTGAAAAGGCATTGCAATCAAGGTTTTTCTTGTTGGAGGGAATTGTCTTTCATTCTTTGGAACTTGGAAAAAGCAAGGGGTTTGATTCGGATATTGGATTTCCTATGGTCCTTGTTTTCCATATTCAGAAAAAGTTACTTCATACTTTTTTTTTTTTGGGTTCTTGAAGTGATAATCAGAAGTTGCTTGAGAATCTCTGTATTTCCTTTGTAACTTATCAAAAAAAAAAAAAGTCCATGTAATTCTTTGTACCTTAGTCTTTCTCATCACACCTAGAAGTTTTCTTATATTGGACATCTATATCTCGTAGACGAGAAAAGTTTTGCAACTTGCAGCTATTAACAGCCCGGTATACCATCGTCTCTGCAGGGAAAACTTCTTAAACCATCACAGAGATTAGTTGCTTTTGCAATTCTTCAGCAGGTTTATTCCTCACAAGAGCCTTCTTCAAACCCGTTCATTTCGTTGCTAGTAGATGTAAGTGCAGGTTATTAATGTTGATCATGATTCCATTTGCTATTATTTTGTGTCCTGCAAATTGAATGGCTGTGAGGCCCTGTAACATGCAAAATGTATTCAATGCAATATTAAAATATATTCTCTGAAAGATTTGTGCTGAGACGACAACAACAACAACCCAGTATAATCTAGTGTTGTCAAAGGCGCGCTTAAGCACTGAAGTGAGGCTCAAAACATGTTGAGCGCTTCGCCTCGCTTTGTGAGCGCTTTAGTATCGCATCAAGGCTCTAAGGCATACTATTCCTTGCCAATGAGTATAATCATGAAAAGACGATATTAAACAATTGATATTTCACTTTATCGTAATTTTTTTCAATTTCTTTGTCCATATATTTGTTATTCATGCTTATAATTATTAGTCTTAGACTACATATACATATTTTTTTTTGATGAAGTAATATCTTTCATTAAGAAGGCATCAAGAAGATGCAAAGTTACAAGGGGCATATGAGCTAAATAAACAAAAAAATTACAGGAGAACATTGTTTGCCCCAAAACAAAGTCTCAATCTAGGACAAGGGAGCTAATAAAGTCCAAAAGCTGTCCTGTACTATTTACGGGGGACAACTTTGTCCAGCAAAAAAGGTTGAGCAGGCATTTGGATTTGAGTAAGTGGTTCGGGGTTGAGGTGTCATCAAAGCATCTTCTATTCCTCTCGTTCCATAAACACCAAAAAATAGTTGCAGGGATCATAAGCCAGATTTCCTTGATGACCTTATCAACCTCCCAAAGACTCCAGCTCATATGTGCCTCTCTCAGGGTCTGTGGCATTACCGAGCTTAGACCAAAAATACAAAAGAACATGTTCAATAGGTCTGTGGCTACTGGGTAGTGTAGAAGTAGGTAATTAACTGTTTCCTGGTGTCTCCTGCAAAGGTAACATCTGTGACCAGCTGAAATCCCCTTCTGCATAGGTTATCTTGTGTTAAGCATGCTTCGTGAAGGGCAATCCAGTTGAAGCATGACACCTTTACAGGTAATTTTGTCCTCTATATCAGTTTCCAAGGCCATGTATGCAATACCTGATTCTGATTGCTAAGTTGCCAGTGGCACTCTTTAATAGTATAAAGACCTTTACATCCCAATCTCATGTTGTCTGGAACATTCTCATCAATGTTATAGGCCTCTAAACTTGCTAGCATTTCCATCAAGTCTTCTATCTCCCAGTCTTGAACAGATCTTCTGATCTGCACATCCCAATTATCATTTGCTCTATTATGAGCAATAGAAGAATTCTTGTCCAAGGCAATGTTAAACAAGCTAGGATAGACCTACATGAGAGGAGTGTTGTTTAGCCATTTATCCTTCCAAAACTTAATATGACATCCACGACCTGGTTTGAAATGAATATTCTGAAAAAATTCATTCCATAGTTTGCTAATATGCTTCCAGGGCCCTACTCCATGGGATGCATTGACAGTTTTGGTGCTCCAATTGTCTTTAATCCCATGTTTTGCATTGATCACCTCTTTCCATATACTTGGTTCACATGTGCCATATCTCCAGAGCCATTTCATTAGCAAACTTTTATTGTGCTTGTCTAGATCTCTGACCCCCAATCCACCTTTGCATTTCAGTTGCAAGACCTTATCCCATTTAATCAAGTGATACTTGTGAGAACTGCTGTTTCCTTCCCATAGAAAGTCCCTCCTGATCTTGTCCAGCCTTTTAAGTACCTTTTTAGGGATGGGAAACAGTGACATGACATAAGTGGGTATACTGTCAAGCACACTAGTGATGAGAGTGAGTCTTCCTCCCATAGAGAGGTATTGTTGTTGCCATGAAGCTAGTCTTTTCTCAAAATTCTCCACTACACCATTCCAGATATCACAACTTTTGAATTAAGCTCCCAATGGGAGCCCCAAATAGGTGGTACGCAATGACCCTATGCTGCAACCGATGATCCCTGCCAACTCCTCAATGTTGCTCCCCCGATTGATTGGATATATAATACTTTTCTGCTTGTTGATGTGGAGTCCTGATAATGCTTCAAATAGCTGGAGTGTAAGATTCTGGTACAGGATTTGGACTCTATCTGCCTCACAGACATATAGTAAATGGGAGATAGTGACTGAGTTTGTGTTTGTGCCTACACTGAATCCTTGGATCCACTGCATTTGTCTGGCTTTTTCCATCATTTTACTTAAACCCTCCATGGCTAGTATGAATAGGAAGGGGGATCAATCCCCTTGCCTAATTCCTTTCTGAGGTGTAAAGAATCCAACATGACCTCTATTGATTAAGACTGAGTACTTGACCATAGAGATACTGTATCTGATCCACTTTAACCATTTGTCTCCGTACCCCATTCTCCTCAAAATAGATAGCAAGACAAGTTTAATTGATCAAACGCCTTTTCTAATCCCACACTTTATTTGCGCTTTGCGCTTAAAGCCCCAACAGACCTTAGAGCTTTTTTGCGCTTTTCGCCTTTGGTATAATTCCACAAGTGGGGTCTGGTAAGGGTAGTATGTACTCAGACCTTACCCCTACCCTAGGGTAGAGAGGCTGTTTCCAATAGACCCTCGGCATCCTTCCTCCCAAGAACTCCCCACCTTGCTCTTGGGGTGACTCGAACTCACAACCTCTTGGTTGGAAGTGGAGGGTGCTTACTTTTTTTCTTGTGGAATTTAATAAATTATAGAACTGTACTCATGCTCGACTTTGTAATGTTAGGATGTCCAACAGTGTATAGTGTCTCATGCATTTACCTTTTCAGCACTTTTGGTTGCTGCTCGTGGTTGTTTTTCTTAATTAAGCAGAACTATAATAGAAACTGCTTTCTAGTTTCCACAAACTAAGGTTTGTACATCACGGTGATGGAAGGTATCGAGTTGAAAAAATTGGTAGTTGCAGGCCGGAAGAAATTTAGAGGTTCCCTTACTTTTAGGTATATCTTGAGGAAGGTGCAGGATGGGGCTACAAAGTTATTTATAGATATTACTAAGAGGTGGCAGAAAGGCACTCATGAAGAAAAGGAACTAAAGGGGAAGTGTAGTGAACGTGAAATAAGTTGAAAAGTGAAGTGCAGCAAGTAGAAATGGTGAGGATGGCAAAGAGAGTGCAAGTGAAAGGGAAGCTGTTGTAACTTATGACTCTAGCTTTTCTGATCTGGATTTAAATAGAATAACTCCTTTTGCCTGTTGTTTTTTGTAGCATCTATAACTGTCTAAATCCTAGAAAACCAACTCTAGCATGATGCTTTCCAGCAAAAGAAGAAAAATCTGCAATATATACTAAGCTGATGCTTTCCAGCAAAAGAAGAAAAATCTGCAATATATACTAAGCTGATGCTTTCAACCTTTAGCGCAAGAAAGTGATGGAAGAAAACCCAAGAATTGTTGCAGTGCTGTAAAACATATAAGATCTATCATTAATGCTTAGCTGAATGTAAAGAAAACCTTTTTATGTGTGTATCCATATGTAGACTATCTGCGGTACGCAATTGGGAAGTTTTCAATGTTCTTCGAACGCACGTAAAAACTCTTGAGGCAGATTGAGACAGTTATGGAGACTTTATGGTAAAAGCAGGATCAGTTAATGAATTTAGAGAAAATTAGCTGGATCAGTACCTTAGATTGTTGGATGAAGAAACTGGTTAATCAAGCTTAGTCGCTGATGAGATAGTACAAGGAGAGGTATATGCTTGGAAGCTGAGCAGATTCAGGATTTTCATTCTAACCAGCCATTGGACTCAGTTTTTATTATGATTTGGATTAGGTGCATGCAACTTGTTAACAGTGTTCAAGGGAAGGGGTACTAAAAATAGTTATATGTGAGGGTAAATTCAATTGTAAGACTGGAAATTGTAAGTCTCTCCTGGACTTGAAAAAAACAAAAATAACACGACTCTCTCTGAGCTGTGCACGAATACAGAGAGACTTATACTGCTTCGGTAGCTGATCTTTTGTAGTATTCATGAACTATCTATCTCATATTACTCTCTCCCTTCACATGCACCTCAAACCACACACTTAATGTTCAATGAGCTTTCATTCACTATGAATTTAGTATATCACTTTCTTTACCTGTAAGTGATAAGCTCTTAAAAGTGATTTATATGACACATTCTTGCTTAAATTCCTTGATAGTTGTGATTAGATGACCTTTATGTCTTCACTATGATTATTTGTTTTGCTTATTTGCAGGCAGCCTGTGACGAAGAAGCTGAACGATGTGAAAGAGCTTTTATTCTTCAGTTGTTGGGCTCAGCCAGCTCAACCAGTAGCAGAGAGGTTTAACTATTGGTTTCCTGTTGTGTGTATAATGGTCATGTTTAGAGGGTAAAAAGGCCCTGATTTTGTGCTCTTGTTTCTGATGTTTAAAGCTTAAAGCAAACGGTATTTTGTGTAAAGATCAGTTGTAAATTAAGGGCTATAGTTGTCTCGGATGGATTTCCTCCATCACAAGAGAATATAATACTAACTATTTCAACATTTTATGATGATAAAATTGGCCCATTTACTTTTTTTAAAAAGAGAATAGGTCCATTGCTGCAGAATAACTGTCCATCCACCCAGATGGCTTACTGGGTATTGTGGTCACCTGTATGATAGATTGCTAAATAGAGTTTATTGTGTAGGCGAAATAGAGCTTTTTGTCATGGTCCTGTGAGTAGTACAACAGCTACACTGCTCTGATGGAAATGATTCATCATTGAGATGGGGGAAAAACAGAATAGCCAAACCTTACTATACCTGCAGTATTAAAGTGCAATTCCGTTCTAAGATGCAAAAGACACTTTGAATATGCTATATCTCCATAATTTTTCTGTCTTCGCACCTTTCAATTTTAAGCTTGTCAGAAGTCAGGAGTGCATTTTATGCCCTGTCCCGCTCAACCCCCAGACCAGGAAAGGGAAAAAAAGTATGTTAAGTCTGGTCAGTGTTATTTGGTTTATAATTTTGCTCAGTATGTTTTAAAGCATCTTGGTTTGTAACTCTAGTCAAAATTATTTGGTTTCCTTTACCCCGAGTGCTTATTTTTGAAGTTATGCCATATTAGAACTGTTTCTGAAGTAATGCCTCATTGCAGGTTCTTAAGCAATCAGCAACAGATTACATGAAAACGTTTGATCCTTCACAACATGTAAGTGACCAATATTCTCATATCATCTTTTTCATTACTGGTGGTTACATGTACGTTAACTTATCCTCTTTCATCTCAATTTTGAACTTCACTAGTCTTTCCCTCAACGAGAGCAGTTGCAACAGCAATATGGTAGCAAAGCTCTACCAGAACAGCTTCATTGCCTGTTCAGGAACAACTATGTGAAAAATAGCATTCCTGACCCTGATGTACCTCGTGGCTGTGATAGCAATTCATCAGAGTATGACTCCATGCTTTTATTTCTTGGTATTCTGTTTAGGTTACTACTTTATCACCAAAGAGCCCAGTTCCCCCCTCTTTGTTTCCCCTTCACAGACCCACAATTGGAGAGGTTTTTTTTTCCTGTGAATTTTCCATCCTGGTATCTTAGTCTTGCATTGATAACTCAAATCGGTCAATGATTTCTTATTCTTGGACATTATTTAATATTTAGCATTGGGAAATTTCAGGTTTGATCTTCTCCCTGGATCTAAACCTAAGATTGGATCTGGGGATGTTGATGAGACGATAACTGGATTGTTATCAAATTTGTCATTGGAAGGATTAGGACCTCAATGGATAAGGCCTCATCCTCCCAGGCTTCCTGTATTGGATGGAGAGGTAAGGACTACGTGCTGTTATGTCAAGGAAATAAATTGATCAATTTCTAGAGTATGTTAGATAACCCTCATATCTGCTGCAGCTAGTGTGGCTAAACCCTGATTACAGTTATGAGCTTCTATGGGATCATGGGATGTGTGCCGNGGACTATGTGCTGTTATGTCAAATTGATCAATTTCTAGAGTATGTTAGATAACCAACCCTCATATCTGCTGCAGCTAGTGTGGCTAAACCCTGATTACAGTTATGAGCTTCTATGGGATCATGGGATGTGTGCCGATACTAGCAAAGGAGCTGCGGTCAGGGATTTGATTGCAAAAGCTCTAAAAGGTCCACTTGCACCTGCTCAACAAGAGGTGCATATGCTTCCTGTTGGATATTCCACTACATACTTGTTCAAGTTCTATTATTATTATTGTTGTTGTTGTTGTTGTTGTTGTTATTATTATTATTATTATATTATTATTATTATTACTATTATTTTTATCATCTAAATGACTGATTCACAACATAAAGGCTTTTCCCCCTGTGAAGTAGGTCAATCTTGGCCTTTTTTTCTTGGATTTCTATGGCCATTCCTTGTGGATATAATTTCATGTTTGACCTTTATGAAAAAAATGTAGGGTTGCATACCAATGAGAAAAGTGACAAGGTGAAACATATCCAAAGAAGGTCAAGTTTGGTTATTCGTATTTATTGAACCTCGGTTTTCTGGTTCTACCTCCACGCAACCCCCAAAAAACAAACAAAGAAAAAAAGATTTGGTGGTTCAACTACAAATATCTGGTGGAATGTTGTCTAGACTTTCTTAGTTTTGCAATTGACCATGCTGACTTTGAATGTTGGCAACGCTGGGCAAATAGCTGCTCTAGTAGATCCTAAGTAGGATAGATAATATTTTCTTTTTTGTCAATAAATGTAAATTTTAGTTATAAAGACCGGTACTAAGTTGGAGCTGCAGTATATAATTCTCTAAGGAACTGATGAAGTCTCATAGTTGTTCAGCCTAATCTACGTGCTCATCCTACGCCAGAAAGTAAGCAAAAGTATACTAGTGCATTTGATCTTCAAATTGAGTCAGCTTTATGTTAAAAAACGTATGTGATTCTTCTCTTCTATAATGTCCACCAGATGCATGCTGGGATAGTATTCCATATTCTTCTTTGGTTTCACTCAGACCTTTCCTGTTCTAGCTCCTTGGTGGTTCTTAGCATGACCAATCTGAGACCCAAAAGGTTTAGACAATACGCCATAACTGGGATGCTGGGCCAACACAAAATAAGAATAGGGTTGTTTGTTCCCTTCAGCCTCTTCCCTATGTGCGTAGCTTCTGCTGCAGATTTGCAATCCTTGTTCAGAAGATTGTCTTGTCAAACAGGTTTCATAAGCCACTACGAAGAGTTAAACCATCTTATATGGTGCTTTTTTAAGATTCATTTTCAGCGCTCGGATGAGAGATTTCTGACCATATCCTGCAAGCAAGCAGAGAGTTGTAGCAAGATTCACAGTGAAGAGACCCTATTGCTCTGGGCTGTCCAATTTAGCCTGTCTGCTTTGAGGTGAGACCGTGAAAGCCAGTAAATTGAGAAACTATACTATCCTTCCAGTTCTCAATCACTCCTGAAGACAATGTTTCTGCCATTTTTACTTCTGCAATAGCCAACTCTATTTCTGTATTCTGGAAAACGGTCAAAGGATCACTGAATCGTTGTTTGAGCTCCAGTTATCATGCCAAAAGGTATCCTGCAGCATCACCTGCCTTGCAGCAGATTCTGTGAACTAAACCATTCCAATTTCCTTGATATGTTTCCATACCCCTAACTGATGAGGAGTTGTCACTCCAAGCATTCTGCATCCCATACTTTTCTTTCATTACTTTCTTCAATAGGGCCTATTTAAAGACTATCTCCCGACAACCACTTTCTGTGAGCCATGGGCTATTCCTTCTCATTGCCTGTGACAGAGCTCCATCTCACCAGCTGATATGTCCTCTCGTTCCTTGCTAGAACCAGATATCTCCTAAGGTTATCCAGTCTGCTCTATTCTTTGCTGGCATAAGGAACAAGAACATGACATATGTTGGCAGATAGTCTAGTACACTGTTGATAAGGATCAGTCGACCCACCAAAGAAAAGTACTGCCTCTTCCAACATGCCAGCTTCCTTTCACATTTCTGCCCTATCTCTTGCCAAATGCCTCCAGATTTGTGCTTTTATCTCGAAGGGAGGCCTAAAGATGTTGCAGGTGAGCTTCCTACCTTACAAGTTACAACCAAGTACTTTAGCCAGGTCCCTAATGTTTGGGAGTATCATTAGCTGATTATGTTATGCTCTTCATCCCGCTGTTTTTGGTATACATCATACTAAATGGATAAGGTGTCCTTTCCATCACAAGTAGTTTTAAAAATCTTATCTTCATGCAGTACCAGTTTGATCATTCTTTTAAAACCTTGCATAACAAATATGAACAAGAAAGGGAATACATGTTTCCCCTGTCTCTGTCCCTTTATGAAGAAAGAAAAAAAACCCTTTAGGTCACTCATTAGTAAACAAAGAGAATGTCATTGTGATGATATAGAAACTTATCCAACGATCCGCGTTTCGTCAATTCCCATATCTCTTGGCATATTCATAAACCCAAATTTACATGACCATATGCTTTTTGTATGCGTAGCTAGGAAATAGGCCAAGTTTTTTCTCCTTCTGTCAAGGCATTCATTTGCTACTAAAATTGCATTCATGATTTCTCTCTCCCTGATGTATGCAATTTCTGTTTTAGTTTCTAATTTATTGACAACCCTTTTTAACCTTTGTGTGAGTTGCTTTGCGTTGATATTGTAAAGCTCTCAACCCGGCTTTTTGATCTGAAATTCTTTTAACTCCATGGAAATGTGAATGCATTTAAGCTTTTCTCGGAAACCTCATGAAGATGGAAATCATTTATGGCCCTCATTATGTCATCCTTCAAACACTTTCTAGCAACTCTAAACGAAACTCATTTAGTACCCATCTGGACCAGGAGTTCCTTCATCAGTTTCTTAGCAACAATTATATTATGAAACAGTATGGAAAAAAAAAGATATTTTCCTTATATGATCGGATTAAAAAGTAACCTTGGGATTGTTGAATCACGGAGAAAAAAAAAGAAAGAAAAAAAAAAAACATATAACTCAACGAAACCGTCAATAGTATTTTTAAACTCCTCCGAAAGGAAGGATGTCAATTTTATCCTTTACCCATCTGTGTAATGTTGAAAATTTTAAGGAAAGAACTTGTGTTTCTATGTGTCTATTTATATCTCAAGAACAAGCTACTTATAAAGGTTCCTATGACCTATTCAGATCAGGTAAAGATCTAATCTTTGGCTTATGAATAAGTCAAAGCTGTTACAGATAACAAGAAACAAGGAAACAATAAATAACTTATTCAAAATTGTTAATATATGACTTACTAAGGAAACATTGTTCCTAAAATTCTCATACAATCAACATTCCCCTTCAAGTTGGTGCGAAGATGTCACACATGCCCAACTTACAAACTAGTGTGTGAAAGGATTTTTTGTTGACCCTTTTTGTATAACACATCAGCTAGTCAAGACACCACTTCTGATCTTTCGTTTTGGTGAAGTATCTATCAATTTCAACATGTCTCATTCGGTCTATGTTGAACAGGATTATGAGCTATATTGATTGCAGCCTTGTTATCACAGTACATAGCAAAATTTACCTTTTTTAGACAATCTCAATTCCTCTAGTAGTTTTTGCAGCACAGAAGTTCATAAACACCTTAGGCCAAAGCTCTATATTCTGCTTCCGCACTTAATCTAGCAACTACACTTTGTTTCTTGCTTTTCCAAGTAACTAAGTTCTCTCCTACGAGTGTATAGTAACCGGATGTAGATTTTCTGTCAGTTAGAGTTCCATCCTAGTCCGCATATGTATAGGTTTCTACTTAGAGGTGACCATATTTGGAGAAAAGGAGACCTTTGCCTAGAGCAGACTTCAGAAACTGCAAAATGTGAAAACATCTTGCATATGAGAATCTCGAGATCATGCATTAACTGATTCACCAAGCTGATTGAATAAGCTATATCTGGTCTAGTGTGGGAGAGATAATGAGTCTTCCAACCAATCTCTGATCACTCTCTAATTAACTAGCTCTCTAGTTCTGCTTTGTCACTTTTGATTGGTTCCGATGGGCGGTTCTGCCGGTTTGCAACATGTCGTACCTATTTCTTTCAAGAGATCAGAATATATTTCCTTTGAGAAATAAAGGTTCCTCTTTTTTAGCAACCTCAATTCCCAAATACTGGAATTATACTAGATACTTATTTTAAATTCTTGTGCCAACAACTTCTTTAATCGGGTCATCTCTTCTTTGTCGTCTCTTGCCATTACTATGTCATCAACATAAACTATGAGAAGAGTGAGTTTATACCCTTTTGATGTCTTATGAAGAGGGTGTGATCATTGCTTTGTTTGTTGCCGAAGGTGATCATTCTTTGCAGATTCTGTCAAACCAAGCTCTAGGGGATTGCTTCAGTTCATAGAAGGCTTTCTTCAGTTTGCACACCTTTCCTTGACTTTGTTCAACATCAAATCCAAGAGAAATCTCCGTATACACTTCTTTCTTCTAAGTCTCCATGAAGAAATGCATTTTTTACATCAAACTGTTGTAAGTCCCAATAAAGATTAGCTGCACAACAGAAAATAATTTTTATAGCGTTCATTTTAGCAATATTTGCCCCTTGATAATCCACTCCACAAGCAATCTTGCTTTGAATCTTTCGATTGAGCCATCATCTTTGTGTATCTCATGGAAGATCCATTTGCAGCCCCAACTGACTTCTTGTCTGGTGGTGAAGTGATAAGTTCCCAAATTGTATTTTTTGACAAGGCCTTCATTTCTTGAATCATATATGCAAAAGCTTCCCACCAATTCCAAGGAAGAGACACAGAAGAAATAGACAACGTAAAGGCCCTGTAGGAGGAAAACAGAATTACAGGAGACTAAATTAGATAAAGGGTGTTTAGTGGTGCAAGATCTGACTCTTTTCTGTTAGCAATGTGCGAATCTGACTCATTAAGAAATGTAAATAACTAACCGATATAAGAAGGTTCAGCTTCGGTAGATAGCCCGATGATTTCTTTCTATTTCTCTTTAAGTTTCAAATCAGTCTTATCCACAACGTACCCAAGGAAGAAAAAACTCCCAAAAAAATTGCCGAAATGTGGTCTTGATCTACTCACCGGCATGTGAGGCTGACGGTTGCCGGTTGCCGGTTGCCGAAGTTGGACTTCTGGAGGCGCATGGGGCAGTCTTTGCCGAAGCTGCTTGTTGTGGTTTTGTTTCCGTAGAGAGAGAGGGAGCATGTGGTGGTATTAGTTTCCCCACAGGCCACAACACAACAGAAAGCTCGAAAATTATTGTGACAATAGGCGATGGAGAGAAACTCGCCGTCTTTTTAAAATAAAAATTGAACCCTAGTGCTGCAAGGGAGAAATACTCACCTCAAAAGGAAGTAATGGCTATGATACCAATGGCTCTGATACCATGAAGATTTTAAGAAAAGAAAAAGAACTTCTTGTATTTCTGGTGTCTATTTACATCTCAAGAACAGGCTACTTAAACAAGGTTCCAATGACTGACCTATTCAAATCAAGTAAAAATCTTATCTAATACTTATTCAAATGAATAAGTTGAAGCTGTTACAAATAACAGGCAACAAGGAAACACTATAGGACTCTGTTAATCTATGACTTATTCAGGAAACAATATTCCTAAAAATCGTCCTGCAATCAACAAATTTTGCCTCAAAGGGTTTTTAAGTTGTTCGCTTTCTTCTTAAGTTATCTTTGGAGTGTCTTCTATATAAATATACAGTCTCCACTATGATTCTGTTTGTATATAGTTCTAGAATTCTACCATCGTCTGTCCTAATGTCATCTTGATCCTCCTTAATTACTTGATTCACTTGTAACTTTTCAATAGGGCTGTAGCTTCCATGTTTATTAGTCATCCTCTGATATAATTTAGTTTTTTTCCTTTCTAACGAAAGATATGTAGAAGTTTGTCTCTGCGAATTGGCAATCTCCTTCAATTCTATCTGCAGATTTGGCTTTGGTTTTGCAGGAGTTATTTGTCTACAAGTTCCCTTTTCTTCTTTAGTTTATCTAGATTTAGGATTTGTCGTATTAGGTTTGATTTCTCTTTTCTCAGTTGCAAAGGTACGTGTGCTCCATTCCTTCAGCTTGAGAAGCATTTTCAGTTTTTTTTTGCCTGAACATAATCTGGTATCCTTGGTTCCCTTCTACCTCAAAAAAGCTCTGGCAACTTTGGACCATGTGTATGAAACTCTAAACCTTCATTCACAGGTTTACCAACTTGAATTAGGAGCTAATGTTTTCCTGGTGATAACAGCAAGCATAAGGGCAGTGTGATCTGATGATAGTCCAATGGAACTGATTTTTTAGTTTAAGTTCATCATCCCACTTAATGGAAAAAGAGATCTGTTAATCCTTGATGCTACTCTTGCATTGTCTCCTTTTTGTTAGGTAAATTTTCCACTAGATAAAGAAGGGTCAACCAATTCCAATCTTCTACCATTTAGAGGTCGTTTGGTAGAGTGTGTTAGAGAAAATAATGCATGCATTAGCTTCGTGTATTAGTTATACCTTGTTTGGTACACTTTTTCAAACTATGTATAACTAATACAAGCATTAGTTATACACCCTACTTGGTATTATTCGATGTATAGCTAATGCCGAGAAAACCATGGCATTAGCAATACAAAGGCTATATAATGCATGCATTAGCATGGTTAAAGACAAAATTATCCTTAAAGTCCCTTAAAGTTAAAGAATATGGAGAGCATTTTTGTAAACAATTAATTTTCTTAAAAATTATGCAATGCATTTTAATTTTTAATACACCACACCAAACAATGCATACGAAATAACCTCTGTATAACTAATGCTTGCATTACTAACCCCTGCATTGCTGATACACCTTATTTAGCATTATTCTTATACGCCCTACCAAACGACCCCTTAGAGAATTCAGCCATTGTGCTGTATGTCCTATTGTTGTTGTTTCTTTCCGTTGCCTACTTGGTGGTATTATTACTGAGGGCCAACACACAGCCCCTGGCATTTGATATTTCAAATAAAAAATCCACCCTCTTTTTTCTGATAATGTTAGAAGTTAGAACTAAATACTCTAGTAGGTGCCAGTCAACATGCTGGAACAAGTTTGACAACATAACACTAATGCCCATAATTTCACCTGCCTATGCTATTTTATGCCATAAAAAAATTTAAAATCTCGGCTTGGTGCACCAAGATTACATCCCCCCTCCCCCCCCAAACACACTCGCACAATTGCTTGCGAATTTGTCTAGAGGCTATCTCAGGAGATGTTCAAGTTTCTTTTTCACAAGCAGCATATGTCTTGCTCTCCACTTATGGCAAAACACTTTTCTCTGTCTATATTTTCCCTTACTGTTCAAGCCCCTTATATTCCAAGTTATGATCCTCAATTTCATTTTCGTCCATCCAGCGACAGTCTTGGCCTGCTCCCACTCTCCTGGTTGACATGGAATTCTTGGTTTTTGAGCTCTCTTTATCATTTTTACCTTAGAGTTGCTTAAATTGCTTGTGGTGACAACACCCTTTTTCTGGGCGGTATATATAAATAACAAGAAAAAAGTTCAGTGCTTTGTCCTCGGTTTAGAAAATGGATCTTGGGTCTAATTCAACTCTGTAAGCTAACTCGAGATGAGGATTGTCCAAGATAGGAGGTAATATCTCATTCCCTTAACTAGTGTGAAACACTTAAACACACACTGCATGCCCATCACTGAACATTTAATGCAAGGACAGTATAAGGGCCCAATATCAGTAAAGAACTGGAATGAGTTGAAAATGGACTTTGGGCCTAACACAACTCCAAAAGTTTAGCTCGTGAGGTGAGGGTTCCCAAGACCACCTAAGGAAAACAACAACACATTCCCTCAACCAATATGGGAAGCTTAACACCCTCAAAGCCTTCAAAGTTAGCACCTAGCTGCTTGCATAGTCTATGGTATTCTCAAATCCAAGATGATGTTTCCATCTCCATTGGGTGTTTCTAAAAAACGTCCTTTCTCCCTTGATAATGCTAGTAATGGGACTTTGTCGCATGTCTCAATTGTGGATGACTTCCTCTGGGAGCAATTTCTCCATTCTAAGGCTTCTTTCTCCCTTTAATGACCATTGATCCCCTGCATTTGATTCCTCTGTTTCATGCTGCCCATGGTACCTTGTCGGTTTTGCCATTTGGCTTTCCTCCTCTCCTTTTATTAGGTCAAAATATTTCTGAGATTTTAGTCGATTTGTAAGATATGACCAAAACTTTAATTATTACTTAATTGAACATCAATGTTGCTATTGGCGGTTTTGAGGCCTACCTATGAAAACCTATAAATGAAATTCTCTGGCTTCACTTTGTGTTTTGCACCTTCTTAGACCGTCCTCCTTGTGTGCTTGCCGTAGGCCTATTATTCTTGTAGATCATGTCTTCATGTCCACCTTACATTTGCTGAGTCCTTGGCCATTTTCTCCTTTTCCATGTAAGTACCTCTCATTTGAATGACCAAATCTGAATTATGGAACTTTCCAGAACGGGTGTGCTATCTCCTTGTTGCCACAACTAATTATATCGACCTGTAGTTCATCCCCAATGACTCCTGTTTGACCAATCCAAAGATATATACATTGTCCTGGTGAGGATTAGCAGTCTTTTGTCTAGTCTATGTTTCTATTTTGATTCTTGTGTTGGTCTCTGCCTAAATAGAAACTTTACTCCAGCTCGTCTAAGACGTCTTGTGAATTCTCTTAAGTGTGTCTTGAGACGAGTCCATCGGAGCTGGTTTTCAAACTAGTTGCTTTGTCTATCTCTAACCAGCCACTGCTCTCACTGACTCTTGCCCATAGATTTGTCTCCAGCCGCAAATATAGCGCTACCCAAACAGTTTTATCCATACTCGTTTTAGTTTATAGATATGTTGGGAAACAGCCAGCTACCACTGTCCATTTCAGTATCATATTCTTTCCGGACCATTCCCTAATTTAATTTTGTCTCTTTTCGCAATTCCCTGGTTTTTAATTTAATTTTTCCGGACCATCCCCTGATTTGTATTCCATTCATTTCATAAACTTGGCCCTTGCTGCCACCATCTGTTTGCTCAGATTTGAATATTAGAGCTTAATGGTTCTAGCTTCAATTCTTCTGACTAGCCTAGTCGTCTGCTGTCGGAAGCCTTTTCTGATCATTCTTTGCCTATTAATCCATCCCCTGATCCATTACTCATTTTTTATGCGGACTCTAGCCATCTTCTCTGTTTTACCTTCTCAGTAACTATATGTTACTGAGAATCTCAGAAAAGTTTTCCTTATGCGTTGGCTTTTTCTACAATTTTTTTGGAATTTTGTAGCTGTCTTTCCTGAGGTGTTGCCCGTAATTTCTGGCTTAATAATAACATCGTTTATAGTCCTCAGTTGCAACTATGCCTACATACCTCCCATAGATGTCGAAGTTTTTCAAGATATAGTATTCCCACCTCGGTTTATTTTCCGGACAAGTTTTCAGTTCCTTCTGATCCTCTTGGTGAAGTATGTTGCAATAATATCAATCTGCTACCAATAGTGTTGCGGCTAATGAAGTTTCTGCTCTTTGCCACCTATTAGTTCTTTTGAAAGAGTTAAACTTGCAACTCAAAACCCAAGACAATGGATTGAATAACCCAAAACCCTGATCTCTTGTAAAATCTTATATATTCCATGTTGGACAACCATATAGCTCAACATCCTGGTTTTTGGGATTCACATCTGAGTACAAATGGAGTAACATCATCATTTTTTTTTGTGTAATATTGTCCTGAGATGAGCTTAAATGGAACGATATTGCCTATGTGAATTCATATAGCTAGCTTCTAACTTGTTTGGGATTGAGGCATAGTTGCTGTACTAGTGAGAATGAGCTTAAAAATGTCTGCTTTGGTACCATGGGGACGAATTCGAGCATCCAAACAAAAATCTTAACGTAAATGGTATGGTAGCTAAGATCTTGGAAGTTCTCACTTAACCAGGTGGGACAATTATAGCCTCTGATGTTTTCATAGTGATATTGTATGATTTTTACCAACAAATGGTAGGTTTTCCTTTCCATTCTCCGACTGAAATATAGATCAACTCATCACTTTTCACGTCACCTTATTCTAGCCTTAAGTTACCATGTTCGGTTCGAAAATGGACGGTTTTGTTGTAGTTGTTGCTTGATAGTTGCTCGCTGTTTGAATCAAATTTTCGAGAGAGAATGGAGAAGCTCTGCACACTAGGCTCATAATTGGTTGGATAGTATTCCTTCAAATCTTCATTATAAGAAGTTCATTCCTGCTTCATCAAAATAATTCTTTAATGGGAAGCTTTAGTTTAGCATAGCAAATTCATTATATCTTATGACCACCGAGAGAGTAATGATCAGGAAAGCTCATTCACTTATTCTTTTCATCTTGAGACTTTTGGTGTATTCATTAGCAACTTCTTGAAAGTGTTTCTCTTACTCTTGACCAGCAAGTACTATTGGAGTTGGCAAATGACCCAAAGCTTGTCTACCATTGTGGGTTGACACCAAGGAAGCTGCCAGTATGAGTTCTGCAACCCTTAAGTGTATTATGAGTTCCTACTAACTGGCGGCTTGCCTGATTCTGTAGATATTATGTTCTCTTTTCAGGAACTTGTGGAGAACAATCCTATTATTGCAGTTGAAGTTCTGGTTAAGCTGGTCAATTCACCAGAGATTGCAGAGTATGCCCTTGTTCCTTGATCCCTTGTTTATTGATTAGCATTCGTGATGCCCTTGTGTTCATGATTTCAAAGCCTTATATGCTAATTCCTAGATTGCAAGTAAGTGTCAGTTGGGTGGTTTAGTTGAACTGTCTTTCTTTATTGAAGGTTGTAGAACTACCATTCCTTATTTTGTACTTTGCACTGAATTTCATCACACATTCTGAGATTCTGCAGTTTATATCTTGTTGCAGATATTTTACCGTTCTTGTTAATATGGAGATGAGTCTTCATTCAATGGAAGTTGTTAACAGGCTCACTCAAGCAGTTGAATTGCCAACCGAATTCATACATATGTACATCACCAATTGTATATCTTCCTGCGAGAACATCAAGGTCCTCTATCTGCCTAACTTCTTTCCTATTAGTTGAACTTTCCATTGACTTGAAGCGGCTCAATTTATTGAACCGGGCAATTATTAGGTTATTCGGAGTGTGACTTATTCAAACTCTTAACTGACCAGGAGGCAGGAGTTACTTGGGTTACCATGCTATTCTTGAATTAGTTTCTCACCCATTTATCGTCCCAATTTCAGATTGGTGTTGTGATGGAGGAAACTTGGTATTTCTGTAGGTTCCTTGATGATGTTCCTTACCATAAAGCATGTGCGGTGAAATACTATTAATTTGGGAAAACAGTGTTACTTGCCTGCAACTATCCTGCTTCTGGAGATTATAAGACATTTGCATCTCATTCTATTTCGATCATGTAGTTCTTTTCAGTTGCATTTTTTGTTATAGCTGGTAAAGAGTAGATGTCACAAGTAAGTGAATCAGTGAACTGATACTTAGTATAATAACGGAAAGGGTGTGAATCTGTTTCACTTGGAAGTGGGCTCCAAATCTCTAAATGTAGGAAGGAAAGGGTCTGTGACATGAATTGTATATCCTAAGACGCTCATTGATTTCCTTTTGCTGAAATTCCTAGAATCTACAATGTTATTCTCATTGGTTGCGTGGTTAACATGCTTCTTTTCCAAAATTTCAGGATAGATATATGCAAAACCGACTTGTAAGACTTGTCTGTGTTTTCCTACAGAGCTTGATCCGGAATAAGATCATAAATGGTAAGTGTCTATTATCATTATTTTAGTGTATTCCGTTAATTAAATAGCATGCAGTACCACATATATTGCATACATCTTATGATGAGTATTTTGAGAATTCAACAAGAAACAAGCAGCTAGATGGAGCGCAAGTGCCAGTTTATCTGTGGGGTTGGGACAAAGGAAGAATGGGTGAATAACAACGAGACTAGATGCATTAAATCAAGGGGCACGGTTGGGTTGATGTTTGCTTATCCGTCACTGAAATTTGGTATTTCAGCTTGCCTGAGCCTAGTCTTGGCAAATGCTGTTAAGCGCATAATGTGTGGACTATATGGTCTAGCTTTCCTTAAAGCTTTCTTTATTAGTACCATGCATTGATGTACGTCTGTATTTCTTAATTAGAAATGTACGTCTGCATATTATTTGGGGAGTAGTTACTGGTTGTTCTTTGTTCGATTTGTGAGAAAACCACAAAGAGATCTGTGGGATACCAGGATGCTAAAAGATATACTTGTTAACTGAATACTTGGTGTTTCTCTTGTTCTCTGCAGTCCATGATCTCTTCATTGAAGTACAGGCATTTTGTATTGAGTTCTCAAGGATTAGAGAGGCCGCGGGGCTGTTTAGGCTTCTGAAGACTTTGGAGTAGACGCTTGCCTCATTCACCCAAATCCCTAGATAAAAGTTTTATTTGATGTAGCATGTGTACATGTGTTTTGATTTTTTTTCTTCTCGTGTTTCTATTCCGTTCTTCCTGAGTAGTTAGCGCCCAAATGTGGGTCATTGTATCCTTGGATCAGAAAAGTTATTATAAAGTTTATTTCGCAGTTAGCACATTCATTTTTCCAAAAAACTTAAAAGAGTAATCCCTTGTTTTCATTGTGGTGAAAGAAACGTTTTGATTGCTGACTAGTCACTACCATGGACCGTTCTTTGATGGCTATTCTGATAGTACAAAGTAATACTAGAGTTGCCTACAAATTGCCCAGTGGAATACCATAATTGGTAAAACGGGTTGTAAGAAAAAAGAAAGAAAACATAATAATTGGTGAAAGCGTGAAAAGAAAGAGCGTTACGCTGGAGACTGGTAAAGATTGCCCAGTGTTTTATGTAGTGACTAGTATCACTTATGGGAATTGGAAGTCAAACTAAAAGTAAAATTGTAAAGTTGGCAATTCCTTATACTTCAAGTTGGGACTTGGAAAGTTGGCAAGTTCTTCACGTTTTCCCATCATTCAAGATTTCACCTAATGTTTATTTTTGTTTTAACCATTGCCTTACTCGGAACTTTTCTGATTCGGGTCGAGTGAACCCATTAAGGAGTATGTATGCGGTGAAAATTGAGAGTACTCGATTATACGAGTTCGAGGGTATGTCTCGATAGTGAGCCAATATCGAAGTAAGTTCGGGCTCAAAGAAGACTGAGGGATCGAGGTCAGGCTAAATCGACATAACAGTAATAAAATCACGAGATATCCACAATCGATCGTCAATCTTGGCGAAGATCTCGGAACCAGCAGAACCATTAACGGTTATTGATATCAATCATGTATTTTACTTTCGAAATTAGAGTCATACCTTATATAGGATTCCTCTACTATATAAAGATGAATCCTATTCATTTGTAACAGATCATTATCATCATACACGAGTTTCTCTTACGCTACTACTGAGAAATACAAGCATTCTGCTCATTTGTTCGCTTCTAACTCTTTAGTGCTCTTATTGTTCATATTATTCTTGTTGTTCCCACTGTTCTTGACACTTGATCTCGAGCCTAATCTAGATTGGAGTCGATAACTTGTAACTACAATGGTTTGATTTAATCGATTAAATCCTTTATTTATTTAGGTATTTATCAATTGACATTGAATTAGATCACATATCCTTATAACCACATTACAAGTTTAATTGTTACTCGTATTTCGAGGTAAACAGATTGGCGCCCACAGTGGGGCTAAGGATAATGGTGTTCGTTCAATGCTAGTTGACTTAACACACTATTTTACGCTTGTTTCTTGTCAAGAATTTCGTTTTCAGGGTAAATCATGTCAAACTCACAAAACACAGCTACTCATGGTGACAACGATCTCGGACTCCACGGAGAGAATGAGAATATTATAGCTCCAGGAATCGAGGTGCCACAAGCTGACCTCGGAGGAGCACCACCCGTCAACCCGGTCGATGTTGATTCGCATATTGCTCTGAATGCGGACTTAGGCGGGGACCCCGATGGAAGCGTACGCAGAGAGGTCAAACTGACGGTCGAGATACTCAGGGCAGAGGAGACGAAGGTGTCAGTCTCCAAGTTATATTTGAAATGCTGCAAGCCCAATAGAACGCCATTGCTCAGTTGCAAAATCAACACATGGCACCGAATAGGGTCGAACAAGAGGCTACTCGCCGTACCGAGCCAGTGCCCGAAAGATCAGGTGACAATACTTCGAGAACTGACCCTGCTATAATGAGAATGCTCGAGGAGCTTACTAAGAGAATAGAGCCGGGAGAAAAGAAAAACGAGGCTAATGACAAGAAGGTGGAAACCTACAATTCTCGAGTCGATCAGATTTCAAGGGCACCACCGATCTTAAAAGGAATGGACTCCAAAAGGTTTGTGCAAAAGCCATTCCCTCCAAGTGCGGCTCCGAAGCCCATACCAAAGAAGTTTAGGATGCCCGATATACCTAAATACAACGGAACCTCGGACCCCAATGAGCACGTTACCTCTTATACACATGCCATAAAAGGAAATGATTTGGAAGACGATGAAATCGATAAGTATTGCTAAAGAAATTCGGAGAGACCCTGTCGAAGGGAGCTATGATTTGGTACCACAACTTGCAACCTAACTTCATCGATTTGTTCGCCATGTTGGCAGATTCATTTGTAAAGGCACACGCTGGCGCTATAAAGGTTGCAACAAGAAAATCAGACCTTATCAAGCTGAAGCAGAGGAATAACGAGATGCTAAGAGAGTTTGTATCTCGATTCTAAATGGAACATATGGAGTTACCATCGGTTACCGACGATTGGGTTGTTCAAGCTTTCACCCAGGGATTAAACGAGTGGAGTTCGATCGCATTGCGCCAATTGAAGCAGAACTTATTAGAGTACTCGACTGTGACTTGGGCAGATGTTCACAATCGATATCAGTCGAAGATTAGGGTCGAGGACGACCAAATGAGAGCCCCCTCGGGCTCAGTGCATCCTAACCGGTCGACAGGTAAGAACCAAAGAGATGTTGATAGAGAATCGAGGTCGAATAAAGATCGGTATCAGCCATATGCTTTAGATAGAAGGAATAACCACCCGAGATGTAATTCTGCCCAGAACGATTGGAGGGGCGACCGAGGACAGAATTCTCGGGGACTCATGAGTAAAACTGGATTCGACAAATATGCAGATCCCACAGAAGCACTCTGATTATCGGAGTACAATTTCAGTGTCGATGCCTCGGGTATCGTATCGGCCATCAGGAGGATCAAAGAAACTAGGTGGCCCAGACCTATACAAACCGATCCCTCTCAAAGGAATCCAAACCTGATGTGTAAATACCATGGCATGCGTGGCCATAGAACCGAAGACTACAGACAGTTGAGAAAGGAAGTAGCTCGATTATCCAACAAGGGTCATCTTCGAGAATTCCTCGGTGATAGAGCCAAAAATCACTTTAGGGAAAGAGATACCAACAGAAAGAACGAGCAAGAAGAACCTCAGCATGTTATCCACATGATCGTCGGCAGGGTCGATGTCCCACAATGACCTATATTCAAACTCACCAAAGTATCAATCACAAGGGAGAAACGGACTCGAGACTATGTGCCCGAAGGCACTCTCTCATTCAATGACGAAGAAGAAGAAGAAGGCATCTCACATCCGCATAATGACGCCTTGGTAATCTCTATTTTGCTAAATAAAATTCAAGTTAAACATGTTCTCGTGGATCCAGGTAGTTCGGAAAAAATAATCAGGTCGAGGGTCGTTGAGAAGCTCGGCCTACTAGACCAGATTGTACCTGCATCTCGAGTCCTAAACGACTTCAACATGGCTAGTGAAACAACAAGAGGAGAATAATCCTACCAGTAAACGTGGTCGGGACCATCCAAGACACAAAATTTCATGTTATCAAAGGTGACGTGAGATACAATGCACTGCTCGGAAGGCCATGTATCCACAACATGAGGGCAGTACCATCGACACTTCACCAAATGATGAAGTTCCCAACAACAGATGGTGTGAAACCAGTTTATGGGGAACAACACGCTGCAAAGGAGATATTTGCAGTCGACGAGGTGACGCCAATACCAGCACCTTCGACTTCAGAAAAGTCGAGCACCAAAGATAAGCAAACGACCAAATAGCAATCACCGCCCACAGCCTCGACCAAATCAGATAAACAGGTAATCGAAGGAGATGAAGAGGATTTTCTCTCTCCTCGAACTTTCGTCGTTACCAAAGAATCATATGCTACCAAATCGACAGTCGAAGAGCTGGAACAAGTGATACTCATCGAGTATCTACCCGAACGTAAGTTATACTTGGGAACGGGGTTAACCCCCGAACTCAGGAAAAACTCATTCAATTCCTTATTGATAACATGGATTGCTTTTCATGGTCCCATTTAGACATGACAGGAATCCCACCCGAGATAACAACTCATTGGTTGAGCCTGGATCTCAAGTTCAGACTGATAAAGCAAAAGAGAAGGCCTCAGTCCGAGGTGAAGCACGCCTTCATAAAGGAAGAGGTAACTAAACTTCTTAATATAGGGTCCACTCGGGAAGTAAAGTATCCCGAGTGATTAGCCAACGTAGTCGCAGTCCCCAAAAAGGGGAACAAACTTAGAATGTGTGTAGATTATAAGGACTTGAATAAAGCATGTCCGAAGGATTCTTTTCCTTTGCCTAACATCGATCAAATGATCGATTCCACGGCCGGCCACGAGATACTTACTTTTCTTGACGCCTATTCTGGGTACAACCAAATCCAGATGGACCGAGAAGACCAGGAAAAAACTTCTTTTATCCACCAAGTATGGAACTTACTGCTATAATTTAATGCCTTTCGCGCTAAAAATTGCGGGACTACATATCAACGCCTAGTTAACAAGATGTTCGAAGAACAGATAGGAAAATCAATGGAATTTTACATTGACGATATGTTATTTAAGTCCCTGCACGAAGGACCATTTGACTCATTTGCAGGAGACATTCAAAATCTTGACGAAATACAACATGAAGTTTAACCTCAAAAAGTGTGCTTTCGGGGTCGGCTCGGGAAAATTCCTTGGCTTCATGGTGTCAAATCGGGGAATTGAGATCAATCCCGATAAGATTAAGGCCATAGAGGACATCACCGCCGTGGACATCATGAAATCCGTTCAGAGGCTAACCAGATGAATAGCTTCCTTAGGCTGGTTCATTTCGAGGTCATCAGATTGGAGCCACAAGTTCTTTTCCTTACTTAAAAAGAAAAATGATTTTACATGGACCTCGGAATGTTAGCAAGCATTGGAGGAGTTGAAATGTTACCTATCGAGCCCACCTTTGCTTCACATCCCAAAGGCAGATGAGAATCTATACCTATACCTGGAGGTGTCCGAGATTGCGGTAAGTGGAGTATTAGTTCGAGAAGAAGAAGGTACGCAATTTCCAGTTTATTATGTGAGTCGAACCTTAGAAGACGCTGAAACTAGGTATCCACACTTAGAAAAATTGGCACTCGCTTTGATAAGCGCATCTAGAAAACTAAATCCGTATTTTCAATGTCATCCTACATGTGTTATCACCACATATCCCCTTCGAAATATACTGCACAAGACCGAGTTATCGGGCCGATTAGACAAATGGGCCGTCGAACTCGGCGGGTACGATATTGAATATCAACCCCGAACGACCATCAAGTCTCAACTATTAGCAGACTTCGTGGCAGACTTTTCGCCAACCCTCGTACCCGAAGTGGAAAAGGAACTTCTGCTAAAATCGGGTACCTCATCCGTGGTATGGACCCTCTTCACATACGGAGCCTCGAATGTGAAAGGGTCCGGGCTTGGTATTGTTTTGAAACCACCCACGGGCAATGTTATTAGACAATCAATTAAGACTGCCAAACTGACTAATAACGAGGTCGAGTATGAGGCTATGATTGCAGGTCTCGAACTAGCTAAGAACTTGGGTGCGGAAGTCATCGAAGCTAAATGTGACTCCCTACTGGTAGTTAACCAGGTAAACGAAACCTTCGAAGATCGAGAGGACATGATGCAAATGTACTTAGACAAATTGCAGGTCACTTTGCACTGTTTCAAAGAGTGGACTTTGTAGCATGTACCTCGAGAACAGAATACTGAGGCCGATGCACTTGCCAATTTGGGATCATCGGTCGACGAATATGAAATTATCTCGGGGACTGTCGTCCAATTATCGAGATCTGTAATCGAGGAAGGGCACGCTAAAATTAATTCCACAAGATTAACCTGGGATTGGAGAAACAAGTATATCAAATACTTGAAAAACAGGACCTTACAAACTAAAGCAGCTCGGTTCACATTAGACGAAGACGGAACATTATACAGAAGGACGTTCGATGGTCCATTGGCAATATGCTTGGGCGGGGAGATACTAACTATGTTTGCGAGAAATCCACGAAGACACTTGTGGAAACCATTCTAACGGCGAGTCACTAGTGCGAAAGGTCATCAGAGCAGGATACTATTGGGATAACATGGAGAAAGATTCGAAGGAGTTCGTTCGAAGATGATACAAATGTCAATGGTTTGCACCAATGATTCACTTGCTCGGTGAGCTTCACTCGCTCCTATCCCCATGGCCATTCATGAAATGGGGAATGGACATCATCGGTCCTCTGCCATCGGCCCCAGGTAAAGCTAAATTCATATTATTTATGACTGACTATTCCTCTAAATGGGTTGAAGCATAGTCCTTCGCAAAAGTTAGAGAAAAAGAAGTGATTGACTTCATATGGGATCACATTACATGTCGATTTGGGATACCTGCGGAAATAGTGTGTGATAATGGCAAACAATTCATCGGCAGTAAAGTTACAAAATTCCTCGAAGATCACAAAATAAAGAGGATACAAACTAACAAGCCGAATCAACGAATAAAACTATCATCCAAAACTTAAAGAAAAGGCTAGACGAATCCAAAGGGAAGTGGAGGAAAAGATTGTCCGAGGTTCTGTGGGCGTATCGGACGACATCGAAGTCTAGTACCAGAGCCACCCCATTCTCTTTAGTGTATGGCTCCGAAGCCTTAATACCTGTCGAAGTCGGGGAGCCCAGTGCCAGGTTTCGACATGCAACAGAAGAATCCAATCACGAGGCAATGAATACCAGCCTCGAATTGTTAGATGAAAGACGATGATCGACGCTAGTTCGAATGGCCGCACAAAAGCAACGGATAGAGAGGTATTACAACAGAAGAACCAATCTTCGACACTTCAAAGTCGAAGACTTGGTATTAAGGAAAATCACCATCAATACTCGAGACCCTGATAAAGGGAAACTCGGTCGCAATTGGGAAGGACCCTATCAAATTCTCGACATAGTCAGGAAAGGATCTTACAAGCTTGGAGCAATGGATGGCGAGCCATTGTCGAATAACTTGAACATATCACTCCTCAAGAAATACTATTGATAAGGTATGGTTTTCTCCTTTTTCATTTACTTAAAAATTCAAAACTAACTTATTGCAGGTATCCGTTCCAAGAAATCGAGACCTCAAGTTTTAAAGTACGCATTGCACTCTTTTTCCCTTAGACCAGTTTTTATCCCAAAAGGGTTTTTTTGGCAAGGTTTGTAACGAGGCAACAACTATGTGCTACCTGAGGATAATTCAACAGTATCCAAGGCTTCTTTGCAATCAACCTCGAATACTGGGGGGAATCACCCTCGGATGTTATGTAAATGAGCCTCGATAGGAAGAATATTGTAACGGGCCAAACGGTCGAATGAACCGTGTTCATATAGATTAGACGAGTCCCGACAACAAAACATGTACGCATGTATGAATAATGCAAAGAAGCACTCTTTTTTTTCTCAAACGTCTCATGTTTGAAGTAGAATTTCTGTTATACGAGTCATGTACTTATGATCTATTGTGCGAAACTAACATTTGTGAAAAATGGCTCAAGGTCCATGAGCAAGCATACCTCGAACATTCGGGGACTGCCTTCTCGAGATATCTAAGTTCGAAATCATAAGCCCTCAAAGAGGCACCCCCGATATATAGGCCAAGGCCATCGCACTCGGGGACTAACATTTCGAACAAGTTCGAAATATTACCGGGAAACAAGTCCAAGAGACATACCCTAAGGCTACGACCATATTAAAGACTATGGTCACATAAGGCTACAACCAAAATAATGCGTCTCGGAGACGTCCGACTTCCGCCATAAACTAAAGGCCTTCAAATACTTTGTAAAACTGGTTAAATAAGGCTACCCTTCCCAAAGCAAACAAAAAAGAACTTGATAAAATCAACCCTCAAATAATTTAAAGGCTTTGATAATATCAGTCTTCGAAAAAGCCTCAAGAGGTATTAAATTGTCTTAACACAAACGAGTTAAGAAAAAATTGGGTTTCGATCGTTGAACCCTCGAAAAATCCAACGGGTACGAAAAACACATGCTAAGACATAAAGAAGTTTTCACTAAGTCTTTTAGCCGAAAAAGAGAAAAATTATAGCCGTTTTTAGAGGCCGAATTGGCCCAACTTAAAGAGCCTAAGGGCTGATATAATAAGCCTAAGGGACAATACAGTAAGAGCTCGAGACCTAGCTCTCACTCGAACCCAAGGGTCAGTTATTACGAGCTTAAACAAGCGATTAACTACAGCTCGAAGATTCACATAAAAGGTATAACAGTGAGCTTGAAAACTTAAAAATCATTGATAAAAACCTAAGGGTCTACCCTATTCTATAAAACTATCCGAGCTTGGTTATTTAAGATAACTCATCTACCAGTTCGAGACGAGCCACCCCCGAGATAAGTTCTCAAATGAGTCTTAGACTCGGGGACTTGACTTCATAACTCGGGGACTTGCCCTTGTAAAAATGAAGAGCCTAAGGGTTTATTTTGATCACATGTTGAAACGAAGCAAAGAAATTAAGGAGGAACAAATAAACATACAAGGGACACGAAAGAAAAACTCATTAAGGCATCAAAGGAATATTTTTCATTATATCAAAAAATATGTGCACAAGGGGCCAGTCAGGGCCTTACAAAGGAAAAAAGAAAAAAGAAGTTCAATCTAATTATGGTCGGGGCTAGTCCCCTCAAGACCGGCCTCCTCACGATCAGCTTCTCCGGGGGCATCTTCCTCAGCAACTTCACCTCCGTCCTCTCCACTTTCGGACCCGTTTTCATCATCATCATCGGAAGGGACGAGCTGCCTGGCTTCGACCTCGAGCTCTTTTTCTCGAGCAATCTCTTCAGAGAGGTCAACACCTCGAGCATGAATTTCCTCGAGGGTTTCCCTCTGGGATTGGCACTTTGCCAAGTCACTGTGCCGATGCTCCCGATTGGAAGTCTCCCTCAGTTGGGTTTGAATAGCTATGACGTACCTAGTACATGGTGATGGATTTATCCGCCTTGACCTTAGTCTTTTCGATCTCAGCCTTGGCCTCGCTGAGCCCGACTTTGAGCTCTTCGACCCTTTTGGCCTGAGCATAACCTTTTTCTCTAAGGTCTTGGAGTTGGGCCTCCGCCGAAGATAACTTGGCCAAAGCTTCTTCCATTCAACAGCAAAGCAGTCCATCCCATCATTCCACCGATCGTAGTTAGTCTTAACCTGGTCGACCTCCGCCCGAAGAAGGACGATCTTCTCCACCTTCTGTTGCAGCTGATATTTTGAAAGGTTAGCTTCCACAGTGGAGTCGATTCCATACCGTATCAATAAGGCGGTTACCTGCTTATCCAACTCGGCCTCCTCCTCATGAGCCTTGGCAAGGTCCGTTTGGAGATCCTTTATGACCTCATCCTTTTGGCCACAAAGAATCTTCAGAGCGTTCCTCTCCTCAGAGACCCTCTGAAGATCGGCCTCGTACTGATTGAGGTCAACTTGGAATTTAACAGAGGCTCATACGAAGAAGGAAAACACAAGTTAAATTTATGAGAGAATTACCTTGGAAAAAAGGTGGAGAGAAATAACCAAAAGCAACTAGCACTTACCTTAGAAAAAAGTCGTTGAGCTTCCTCCATGAGGATTGAAGCATCGGTAATATCGGAGGCATCATCGACCCCCACGAAAAAATCCTGAAAAGGATCACCAGCGCTAGAGCCTCCGCCAATATCGGGGGTCTTCAGCCTTTGGGCATCCCTTATCGCCCATTCGTAGAAGACCGACATGGAAGGCATTTGACCTATTGTCATGGATCCAAGTTAATCGCTCGGAGCACTCTGTCCGATCCTCCTGGTTTCAGAACCAGCCCTTCCGGGTGTAGAAGTCGATGATTGAGACACTGTCTCGACCTCAGGAGATTTAGGGACCACCCCCGATTTTATTTCCCTCCTTGACGTGAGGTTCGGTTGTAGCAGGCGACAACTTAGAAAGTGATGCGACCACGGTAGCCTTTCTGGGGCGAGCCACCAACGCCGATGAATCTTCTTCTTCTTCCTCATCCCGGTCCCTCAACTTTTGGACCGCGCCCGCTGAGAGTCTGACTTTTTTTCTCCTCACCCTTCGAGGCTTGGGTTTGGAGACCTCGGATTGTGAGGTATTTTTCCTTTTCTTGTCCTTTTTCGGACTCGGAGCCAGGGACTCAGCTTCGCCACCTTCGCTCGAAGGCCTCATCATGGCATCTTTGGTCAGACCTACATAAACTGAAGATTAATAATGGATAAAAAGGGAAATTGTTACGGAATACGTAAGAAGGGACCTTACCATGGGTTTTGGCCTCCCATTTAATGTCTTCCCCGACAATACCCAGCATGCTTGAAAAAACAAGCCAGAAAAAACAAGTGAATTCTTTTATTGGTATCAAAGGCCTAGGTTCGTACGTATTACGAACATGAGCAGGTTTAGTAGAGTCTTGTCGATCGGTATGGAGACGTTTGTACTTATCATAGAGAGGCTACCGAATCATTAGGAAAATTTCACTTTCTTCTTGTCAAGTGAATTTTTTTATTTTAGGAACTAAACTTCTATTATTTTATTTTCTTACAGATGGTGAGGAAACGTGCTACATAAATTGGGAGGACAGCCACCAATACCACTAGCTAGGGCCGCAAGAGGTCAGGGCCGCGGTAGAGGCCGAGGTACAGCTCGCACAGTAGCTAAGGCAACACCTGTGGAGCCACTAGTTGCTCCAGCTTAGGAGAAAATACCAAGTGTAGTTGAGCCGGTGGGACTAGCTCAAGCACCAGATGTGCCCATTGTGATTCCAGGACTTCAGGAGGCTTTGGCCTAGATATTGGTTGTATGCACTAGCCTTGCTGAGGCGGTTTCAGTTCAGGCCGCACTAGCCACTTCTCAGTCCACGGGAGGTGCTCAAACTCCCGCCACCCGTACTCCAAAGAAGGTAGTTCCAGGACTTCGAAAGCAGGGGGTACTACGAGCCCAACTAGTTGCAGCGGCTTAGGCCTCGGTTCATCCACCTATGAGTGATGAGGAGCAGAAGATACTAGAGTGGTTCGGGATGCTCAGGCCTCCAGTTTTCAATGGGGATGAGTCAGAGGATGCCTAGGATTTCTTAGATAGATACCAAGGTTCCTTCGCACAACGGGTATTCTGGAGACTAGTGGAGTCTCGTTTACTATTATTCAGCTGTAGGGGCAGCCTTGAGATGGTGGGAAGCCTGTGAGTTGAGCAGGTCAGCCGGTGCTACACCAGTTATGTGGAATAAGTTCTGCTCTTTCAATTCCTTCAACTCTACTAGTGTCATACGGTACAATGGGATAGAAATGGACAAAGTTCCCACACCAAGTCAATACCAAAATCAATTTCCCTGTCAGGTGGCATGCCCGACAAGTCTGCAAGAACCATATCCGGAATGTCTCGCACTACCAAAACAAAATCGATGGTAGGGGTATCAGCACCAACATTCCTCACAAAGGCCAAATATGACAAACACTCCTTCCCAACCATCTGTTGGGTCTTCAAATATGAAATCACCCTATTCGTAACATAGTCCAGAGAACCTCTCCACTCTATCCTAGGCAATCCCAGCATCGCCAATTTCACGGTTTTAGCATGACAATCCAGAATAACATGACATGGGGACAACCAATCCATGCCTAGAATCACGTCAAAATCAACCATACTAAGTAATATAAGATGAACTCTAATCTTCAATACCCCAATGGTCACCAGACACGACGGATACACACGGTCCACAATAGTAGAATCACCCACCGACATAGATCATGAATAGGTGACACTAAGGACTCACAGGGCATATCCAAATACCGAGCAAAATACGATGATACATATGAATAAGTGGAACTAGGTCAAGTAATGTGGAAGCATCTATGTGGCACACTGAAGCAATACATGTGATCACTACGTCTGAAGCAACAACCTCTTGCTTCGCAGGGAAAGCATAGCATCAAGCTTGACTGCCACTTGATCGGCCTCCCTCTAGGGAGACCTCTAGCTGTTGAGCCCCACCCCGAGCTGGCTGAACAGGTGGTGAAGTGACTGGTGCGGAAGTCATAGTCTGGGACCTCTATTGTGGAGCCCTACTCAATAACCTAGGGCAATCTCTCTTGAGATGACTCAAATCCCCGCACTCATAGCAACCTCTCATAATAGGCTGTTGACCTAGATAACTCGGGGAACTGCCGGTAGAAACTTCGGAAGGTGAATCATGGTAAAAACTATATGCTGGCAACGTACTAAAGGATGACTGACCCAAACGAGCACTATAGGAACCATGGCTAACTGATGCACCATGATGAACCGGACGAGCCATCTGAGCGGGACTATATGGATGACCCTTGATATGATGGGACTGTCTAGAAGAAACGCCGCTAAAACCACCTGAACCACGAGGCCTCTTATCCTCCCTCTGCTCGCGCTCCTGGCTAGGAACCTGCTCTAAACACCGAGCAATATCAACCAACTCATTGAACATAGCACATGATGCAATCTAACGAAACATAGTCCGTACTTGAGTCCATCAATGAACCTTCTGATCCTCTCCCTCTCAGTGGGAACTAAACATATTGCATGACGAGCCAACTTTGATAATCTCATGTCATGCTAGCTCACGGACATACCCTCCTAGCATAGCTGCTCAAACTGCCTACGCAGCTCCTCCCTACGTGTCTGGGGAACAAACTTCTAGTGTGTCACTTTGGGTGATCCACTTCTTTTTGTGAAGGAGAAGGATGTTACTATGCGGATGTGCATTGACTATAGGCAATTGAACAAAGTTACATTTAAGAACAAGTATCATTTTCCGCACATTGATGAATTATTTGACCAACTTTAGGGACTTAGGGCATTCTCTAAGATTTATTAGAGGTCTTGGTATCACCTGTTAAAGATTCAGGACCCTAATATTATGAAGACGACATTCAGGACTCTCTATGGTCACTACGAGTTCCTTGTGATGTCTTTTAGGCTGGACTATGCCCCAGAAGCATTCATGCATCTGATGAATAGTGTATTCCAGCCGTATCTTAATTCGTTTGTCATAGTATTTATTGATGATATCACGGTATACTCACGTGGCCAGGAGGAACATGCACAATAGCTGAGGATTGTACTACAGACATTGATGGGGGAGAAGCTTTATGCTAAGTTCTCTAATTATGAGTTTTGGCTCAGTTCGGTGGCGTTCTTGGGGCACGTGGTGTCCAGTGACGGGATCAAGGTGGATCCGAAGAAGATTGAGGAAGTTTAAAGTTGGCCCATACCGTCTTGAGCTATTGAATTTTGGAGTTTTCTTTGCTTGGCCGGATATTATCGTCACTTCGTGGAGGTTTTCTTGTCCATTGCAGCACCTTTGACCAGGTTGACCCAGCAGGGTGATCCATTCAGGTGGTCTAATGAGTGTGAGGAGAGCTTTCAGAAGCTCAAGACTGCCTTGACCACAACTCTAGTTCTAGTTTTTCCTTCAACATTGGGTTCTTATACAATGTATTGAGATGCTTCTTTGGTTGGCATTGGGTGTGTCTTGATGCAGGAGGGTAGAGTGATTGTTTATGTTTCATGCCAGTTGAAGCCTCATGAGAAGAACTACCACATTTATGATTTAGAGTTGGTAGTCATCGTTTATGTATTAAAGATTTTGAGACATTATCTCTACGACGTGTTGTGAGGTATTTATAGATCATCGGAGTCTTCAGCACTTGTTCAAGCATATGATCTAAATTTGAGGTAGTAGAGATGGTTGGAGCTGTTAAAAGACTATGATATTACCATTTTGTGTCATCCCAGAAAGACCAATGTGGTGGTCGATGCCTTGAGTACAAAGGCAGTGAGTATGGGTAACCTTGCATGTATTCCTGTTGGGGAGAGACCGTTTGCATCAAATGTTCAGGCCTTGGCCAATCAGTTTGTGAGGTTAGATATTTCGGATCCTAGTCGAGTTCTAGCTTGCATGGTTTCTCGATCTTCTTTGTATGATCGCGTCATAGAGCGTCAATATGATGACCCTCATTTGCTTGTCCTTAAGGACACGGTGATGCCAAGGAAGTTTCTATTGTATATAATGGGGTGTTGCTTATGCAGGGTCGGATTTGTGTTCCCAATGTGGATAGGCTACGCGGGTTGATTCTTGAGGAGGCACACAGTTTGTGGTATTCCATTCATCCAGGTGCCGCAAAGATGTATCAAGACTTGAGGCAGCACTATTGATAGAGGAGGATGAAGAAAGATATAGTGGAGTTTGTAGCTTAGTGCTTGAATTGTCAACAAGTGAACTACGAGCATCAGCGGCCAGGCAGTTTGCTTAGAGGCTTGAGATACCTGAGTGGAAATGGGAGCAAATCACCACGAACTTCGTAGTTGGGCTCCTGCGAACTTTGAAAAAATTTGATGTTATTTGGGTGATTGTGGATCGGCTGACTAAGTTTGCACATTTCGTTCCAGTTGGGACTACTAATTCTTCGGAGCGGTTGGCTTAGATCTATATTCGTGAGATTGATCGCCTTCATGGTGTACCAGTGTCCATTATTTCAATTGGGGGAAGGTAGTTCACATCGTAGTATTGGAGAGCAGTACATCGAGTGTTAGGCACACAGGTTGAATTGAGTACAAAATTCCACCCTCAGATAGACGGGCAGTCCGAGGGAACCATTCAAATATTAGAGGACATGATACACGCTTGTGTCATGGATTTCAGGGGTTCTTGGGATCAATTTCTACCGCTTTCATAGTTTGTCGACAACAACAACTACCAATGGAGTATTCGGATGGCTCCGTATGAGGCCTTCTATGAGAGGTAGTGTCAGTCTCCGGTTGGTTGGTTTGAGCCGGGTGAGGCTAGGCTATTGGGTATTGACTTGGTTTAGGATGCTTTGGACAAGGTTAAGTTGATTCAAGATCGGCTTCACATGGCAAAGTATAGAAAGAAGAGTTACGCTAATCGGAAGGTTCATGATGTTTCTTTCATGGTGGGAGAGAATGCATTGCTTAGAGTTTCACCCATTAAGGGTTTTATGAGGTTTGGGAAGAAGGTCAAGTTGAGACCTCGGTATATTGGCCCTTTTGAGGTGCTTGAGAGGATTGGAGAGATGCTTTACAAGCTTGCATTGCCACCTAGTATATCGAGTGTTCATCCAATGTTTCGTGCATCCATGCTCTGAAAGTATTTCGGTGATCCGTCTCATGTTTTGGACTTCAGCACGATTCAGTTAGATGGGGATTTGACGTATGACGTAGAGCCGATAGCCATTTTGGATCGGTAGGTTCGAAAGTTGAGATAAAAGAATATAGCTTCAGTGAAAGTACAGTGTAGAGGTCATCCATTTGAGGGCTACTTGGGAGACCAAGCGGGAGATGCAGAGCAGCTAGCCATGCCTATTTGAAGCTCTAGGCATGATTCTATACTCGTTCGAGGATGAATGTTTGTTTAAGAGGGGGAGAATGTAATGATCCGGCCGGTCATTTTGAGTATTGTAGCCCCGCTCCCCCATTTACTTCTTATTTTGTGATCATTTGTTGATATGTGACTTGCTGGGGTAGTTTGTTTGGTTACGGGGACATTTCGGAATGAATTGGGACACTTAGTCCCAAGGTTGGAAGCCTAAGTTGAACGGATGTTGACTTATGTGTGACAACTCCAAAATGGAGTTTTGATAGTTCTGATAGCTCCGTATGGTGATTTTGGACTTATGAGTGTGTCCGGATATTGATTTGGAGGTCCGTAGATGATATTGGCTTGAATTGGCGAATGTTGGAAAAGTGGAAGTTTGGAGAGTTGAGAAGTTTAACCGAGAGTTGACTTTGTTGTTACCAGGCTTGGATTTTGGTTCCGTAAATTGGAATACGTCCTTATCATTTATGACTTGTGTGCAAATTTTGAGGTCAATCAGAGTTGGTTTGATAGGTTTTGGCATCGATTGTAGAAATTGGAAATTCATTAGTTTCAATAGGCTTGAATTGGGGTACGAGTCATGTTTTTGATATTTTTTGATGTGATTTGTGGCCTCGACTAAGTTCGTATCGTGTTTTAGGACTTGCTGTTATATTTTAATGGGGTCCTGAGGGTCTCGAGTGTGATTAAGATCAAGTTTGGCTTCATTTTAGACTTTGTGGGATTGTTGATGTTTAGGTTTGGTTTCCCTATTCGCGATCGCGGGAGAAGGTTTACGATCACGAAGGCTTGTTTGGGCAACATGTGAAAGTGTTCTATGCATTCACGAGAGTTGGCCTGTGATAGTAGAGCTTTGGTTAGCGGTACTACGCGAATGTGAGGGTGGTATCTTGTTCGCGAAGAAGGAATGGGGAGGCCAGAAAGTTCACGTGTTTGTTCTTCGCGATCGAGAGAGGGGGTCCGCAATCATGTAGCTATGAGTTCCTCTGCATCGCAATTGCGAAGGTTATTTTTTAGGGCAACATTCTATTTCTCTTCGCGATCGCAAGGGGCTTTCCGCGATCGCAAAGAGGAATCGCTGGGCAGAAATTATTAAATTTCAAAATTGAGGGTTTGGAAACATTTTTCATATTTTTAGCTAGAGACCTCGGTTTTGGGTGATTCTTGAAGGGATTTTCATGTAGTTGATTGGGGTAAGTGATTCTAACTCGGATTTGGTTAATTTACATGAATTCATCATTGTTTTTACCACTTAATTAGGATAAAATCGCCTCCAAAATCGTCCAAATCCGAGCTCCCCAATTCAAAATGTGATAAAATAACTCAAAGGTCTGAAATAGAGTACTTATGGGTCTCCTCCACGTAGACTTTTTTCGATCGCGGAACCAGCTTTCCGATAACGAGGCACAAAAACTACTCAGCCTCGAAGAAACACTACATGAACGCGGCCCCAGGCTCGAGATCGCGAAGAAAATCTCCATGGACCAACACAAACGCGGTCACTCTAGCACGAACATGATGCTCATGCTCCAGAAACCTACGTGAATGCGGTCAAATAGTCGCAAACACGAAAAGAACATATCCAGCTCCAGAATTCCTCTACGCGATCGAGTTCCCTAATTCGCGATTGTGATGCGCTACAAACACCAGTAACCAGCAATGCAAAAACCATCCGAAATGATTCGAACCAGGTCTAAACCTCACCCGAGCCCCTCGGGACCCCGTCCGAACATACCAACAAGTTCCAAAATATAACACGGACCTACTCGAGGCCTTAAATCATACATAACAATATCAAAACCACGAATCACACCTCAAATCCAACTTAATGAACTTTTGAACTTTCAACTTCTAAAACTTGTGCCATACCATATCAAATAAACTCGGAAGGACCTCAAATTTTGCATGCAAGTTCCAAATGACATAACGAATCTATTCCAACTCCCGAAATAACAATTCAAACCTGATATCATCAAAGTCATTTCTCGGTCAAACTTATGAACAATACAAACCTTCAAATTTTCAACTTTCGCCAAATAGTGCCTAAACCTTCTAGAAATATCCAAATGCAAGTCCGGGCAAACGCCCAAGTCCAAAATCACCATCCGAACCTAACGAAATCAACAAAACTCCAATCCACGTTCAATTACACAAAAGTCAAACTTCATAAGTTTGTCCAACTTAAAGCTTTCAAGTTGAGAATCATTCTTCCAAATCAATCCCGAGGAACCTGAAAATCAAACACGCAATACACCATATGAAGCTACTCATGACCTCAAGCTACCGAACTGAATGCTATTTCTCGAAATGGCCGTTCGGTTTGTTACAGGTCGTTACACTAATATTATGTAACAGATAAATTAATTATTTAGTAATTAAATTAGATAACAGTTATCACACGTTCCCTAATCATGATCGAGATTAAATTACATAACAGTTATCACAGAGTCTCTAAAATAAAGATCCAAATTAAATAGCTAATTCATTGTACATTTATCCAAAAAACTGAATCATAATCATTGACCCATTAAATATTCAGTACAAACTACAAAATAAATCAAGGATTAAAAATTATGAAACAACTTCTAAATATGAGCCGATTAAACCATCTAAAAAATATCTTATAGTAAATAAGTAAAAATAAAAATATAGGATGGAAAAAAAGTGAATACTTGGTAATGGAAATGGCTCTATAAACGTCTTTTTCACAAGAAAGGCCACCTTTTTTGCAGCAAAAAATAGTATCAACGGCAATACCGAAACCCTTCAGTTTTAAGAGTATGCAAATTAATACCCAATTTCAATAGGGCCAAAATAGCTTCTATACTCAAATTTATGAGACTATTTCAGATCTAGAGCTCGATGTTAAGCGTGATGTGATTACGATTGTATTATTCAGTTTGCTTCTTCGTTGGCCTTACTGTGGGAGTCACGCTTTAAATGAATAATAAAAACTCAACTTTAAAATTTTGGGCGGTGGATATGTTCTTGCCCTAGTGAAAAGACTAGCCGAAAATATACCTTGGCCCCCAAAGTTCTAAAGCTGACACTTTGATCAAAGAACTAAAAATATTTGCACTCAAATGATGTATAGGGCTACAAATAAGTTGTATTAGCTATTGTTAAAGCTTTTTTTTATGAATAAGTTGTAATTAGCTTGAATAAATCATATAAAGAGACATCAGTTTATCTTATATGTATGGCAACACTCATTATTGGAATTATTACTTTCATGAATGTATAAAATCATTTAATGGGAGGTAATTTTAATAGTTGGAGGGTAATTTGGTCCTTCAGCTTTTGAATGATATTTTAGTAAACTAACTTCATTTAAAAGTATTCATGCTTATAAATTATAATATAATAATATGATAAGTCTAAAATAATATACGAAAGTGAGAACTTTTTATCTTTTAAGTTTGTTAAAAGCGAGTACTTTTGATCTCCATCAAATAATTAATAAATTTTGGTTGTTAGATTTAATGAGAATTGTGAAAATAAAGGATTTAAGGAGAATTCAAATTTGAAGGTGTAGGTTTGTTTTACAATTTCTTTTAAGTCTATAACCAAAGTTCGTTTAATATTTGATGAATATAAAAGTGCTCACTTTTGACCAATTTAAAAATCAAAACTACTCAAGAATATATTTAATAGACTATTCCAAACCTACAACAAACATAAAAGACAATATTTATCATTTTCTCAGAATTTTATACTTTTATTTTTCTTAATCCAAAAAAGAGCCATAAGCAATTTATGTGAAGTGTCTGATCTAGGGCCCTTCTTATCGACAGTTAAGAGGGACGCTAAGGGTCATTTAATAGAAAAACTCATGGCTGACGTAGTAAAAGTTTATACGGAATCCTATTTGATCATCCCCATTTAACTTCTACGCGCTTTCTTAAAACTATTTAACTAGTATCCCAAATACAAATAACTTCAAACCACCACCAACTCCTCCTCCTTCTTAGTTGTTGCGAAAATATAGGTCATCGTATGTTAACTTGGTGTTTGTGAGTAGGTTTTGCGATAGTACAGTAGTGAGGTGTTATGACACTCATTTATTTGCTATTGCTTAGGGTTTCTTCTTCTTCTTTCTCTTAATTTCGAAATGAGTTTGTTAGATTATTATTATTTAAATTGATGATTGAGGTTTGTAAATTATAATGCTTGAAATTTATGTTTCAAATTGAGCTCATTCGGAGTAGATTTGAGTATTGAATCGTGTGTTGGATTATTGAAATTCGAATAACAAGTTTCTGTTTGTCACCAATTTGCATTACAAACTAAAAACTCTCAAGTGTATGAAAAATTTAGTTGCAGTCTTGGATGCATGCAAAAACTTGCCGCACTTCAGACTAAGATAATCTTAAGTTTGCAACTTCAATGAGAAGTTTTTCAAATTCATACCCACTAAGTCTAAAGTTGATCCTAAAGCCGGTAAACTTAAAAATTGTTGTGCTACCCGTATAATTTCAATAGTTATTCTGAAGATATTGATGTTCGTTTGGGATTTCGAGTCTGGGAATAGATTCGTATGATGATTCTGGAGATGGTGGCGCGATCGGAAGTGAATTCAGATGTCTGTAGGTTAATTTGAAGTCATTTGGCTAAAGTAAGAAATTTAAAGGTTTTTGAAGAATCCGACCAGAAGTGGAAATTTTGATATCGGGGCCGGAATACGATTCCGGAAGTTGGAGCAGGTCCGTAATGTTGAATATGACTTGTGTGCAAAATTTGGGGTCAATCAGAGGTGATTTGACGGGTTTCGGCATCGTAAGTAGAAGTTTGAAATTTCAAAGTCCATAAAGTTGAATTTTAACACGATTTGTGATTTTGGCGTTGTTTAATGTGAATAGAAGCCTCGAGCAAGTACGTGTGAAGTTATGGGATTGAGTCCTGTGTTTTGACGGGGTCCCGAGGGCCTCGGGTGTGTTTTCGGGGTGGTTCCGGGTTATTTCCAAGTGTTTTGTGCTACTGTTTTTCTGGTGTTCTAGGAGTTCAGTGCAATCGCGGCCATGCTTGTGCGATCGCGGAGTAGAATTTTTGGGAGCTGGAATATGGCCTATGCGATCGCAGGAGGTGCAATGCGATCAAGGAGAAGGCTGGAGGTTGGTTTGTGCGATCGCATAGGTGTTAGTTCTGGGTAGTGTTTAATTTAAGTCGGGTTTTTGGAATTTCTTCTCTCATTTTCAATTGCTATGGGCGATTTTGGAGGATTTCAAAGGGGGATTTTCTTTAAGCATCAAGAGGTAAGATGTTTATACTCATTTTCAAGTTAAATACAAGATTATTACATAGACTGATATGGGAAATTGAGGAAAATTTGGGAAATCTTGAAGGAAACCTAGAAATTTGATAAATTTGATTTTAGCCACGAATTGAGCAGAAATATTGGAGTAAATTGTGTAATTGAATGAGTAAAGCTATGGGTAGAGATTATCTTCAGGAAACTTCGAAGTCCGGGCATGTGGGCCCGAGGGCATTGTGGTCATTTCATTGAGCCGGGTTGGGGAATTTTGTAATTTGAATTTGTTATGGACAATAGAGTATATTTTCATTGAATTGTCATTATTTGGATAGTTTGGGGGCATCGTTCATCCATTGGAGTCGTTAGAAGGCTGGGAAGCCGTTTATGGAATTGTGGAGCGAGGTGAGTCTCCTTTCTAACCTTGTAAGAGGGAATTGTCCCCATAGGTGTTCTATATGCTGTGTGTAATTGTGTTGGGGGCTACGTGCGTACCAAGTGATGGGAGTCTGTACGTAGCGACTATTATGCCATGTCGGGTAGCTTTAGGACTCACAAGCATGCTCTTACGTGATTTATATGTATCTTTAGGCGTACTTTGAGTTGCTCATTATTTGGACTAGTATGACAATGGTAGAAGTTGCATCTAAATTTCCAATTAATTAATCCTTGTTACAATCATAGCCTCTATTGAGCTTATTGATAAATTCGGTATACATATATACATATATATATATATATATATATATATACACATGAGTCAGCACCCGAGTCGCAGGTATGATTCGCGAGCGGGGGAAGCTTTATGAAATTCTGTATGAGTATGTCAGCACCTGACTTGCACGTATGATTCGCGAGCAGGGGAAGCTTTACGACTATTCAGTGTTTAGATGTCTCCCTTATGACTCCGGCCGGTTGTCTTATTCCTGTGTGTGCATGACTATTTGGTATTGTTCGTGGGTATTGACTTGACAGAAATTTGGGTAAAAGAAAGCGGAAATTGTTATTTATTTTCCCGTATTTACTTGGATTTCTGTGCTTTATACGTATTTGATGTTCACTGTCTTACATGCCTACCATTTCCATTATACCCTGTTATATTATACTGTTGGACCCTAGTGAACCTCTCGTCACTACTTCTTCGAGATTAGGCGGGATACTCACTGGGTACATATTTATTTATGTACTCATACTGCACTTGTTGTGCATTTTACTGCACAGATACCTTCATAGTACAGTGATTGATTTGGAGACTTATACGGGCTGCATTTATCCAGAGGCGTTTCGCAGCTGACAGAGTCTCCCCTCATATTGTATTTATTTTCATTCTAAATTCCTTGTCCAATTTGTATTTCGGACAAGCTTTGTAGTATTTGTGAAATTCTTAGAAGTTGCTCATGTACTTGTGCCACCGGGTTCTGGGGAGGTGCTGAGATTTATTTTATTGAATTAAATTGATTTCCTGTCGTATTTAATTTACGAAAATTTATTCATTTAATTATGAAATGCAAGGAAAGGCAATGATTTCGAAGATGTTAAGAAGGAAAGTGTTTCAACTAATTTAGGGGTTGGCTTGTCTGATAGTGGTGTCTGGCGCCATCACGACCTATAGAGTTTTGGTCGTGACAATATGGTATCAGAGCTCTAGGTTCCCCTAGGTTTCACGATTCATGATCAAGTCTAGTAGAGTCTTGCGGATCGGTACGGAGACGTCTGTACTTATCTTCGAGAGGCTACAGGGCTGTTAGGAGTATTTCCCTTTCTTGATTCCTCATTGTGCGATTTGATTCCTTTGAGGCTTATGCCGATGTTTCTTCCTACTCAATCTTACGCGTCACAAAGTGCTTGTTATGAATCGGGAATTTGAGGAGTTGTAATGTTGCTACATCTATGGTGCGTGAAGTCTTCCATGCATAGTTGTTTGGGATGTTGTTGTTTCCATGCATGAAGAATGATATGTTGTCTCAGCTCGGTAGTTGTGTTCATTAAGAGCTTGGAGGTTATGCTCAAGTGGTTATGATGCTTACCATTGGTTATCGCGCGATGTGGGTGTGATGATATAATGCTTACCCGTATATTGGGGTGATGAATGGTTTGAAGGGAGTTCTTCCCAAGGCGTGATCTCGAGATTCACTATTTTAGTTCCGGCAGAGAAAAGGCATTTGGATTATAAATAGTGAGGTTTTGGATTGATAAAGTAGTAAGACTTGGTGTTTTCAAGTGGGGTGGAATATTCACCTGTGATGAGATATCGTCATCGTTGATCGAATAGAGTGGGTTAAGTTCGTCGGCGTCATAGCTCTTCGGTTGCGATGGGTCTGAATGCTGTGAAGTAGTATTGAAGAAGCGGCTGTCAGAGACCGTGGTGTGCGACGATTCATGTATTGAATGAATATTTCTAAAGGAAGCAACTCAAGAAAGATGATCTTCGGAGAGTTAGAAGTCGTGGGGATCTACTGGTTTAAGAGCTGCAGAGAATGATATTGAATTATGGCAACAATTGGGCAGCATTCGATGAAGGAAGTCATGTGAGAAGTGTCAAGTGGCGGCTAAATTTCTAAAGGGCCATACATAAGAAAAGGAAGTCAGGTAGTGATTAAAAGAATGAGTTTAACTAAAGTGGGAGAGTGGCAGCGTAGCATATGAGTTTAGCGGTAAGACATCTGCCTATCTTGAGGAGAAGTTTGGAGTAATTTGAGAATTTTAGTGGACAGAGATTTGGTCCACGATCTTAAATTGAAATGTTGGCTATTTCGGCGGAAGGTTGGATACAACAAAGATGAGTAATCAGGAATGAAGAAGGATGCAACGTGGCGATGAATTTGAAGATGTTGTAGCGCATTTAGTAGATGTCCATGAAGAGCAGACGGGCATGAAAAGTTGGTGAATGAGAACAGGCCTTAGGATGGGTTATTGATGTCGTAGAGGGTGTGAAGCGCCACGTTGTTGGACGGTGTTAGTTGGCGACTTCCAGAGGTGGGTTCCTTTGAGTAGGTTAGAGGTTGTGTGGTTGGCAAGTTTCTGCGAGGAATCCTAGTGGCGATTCGGTAGGAGGCAGAATGTGGGAATGGTGCTAGAGAATTTGAGTAATTAGGGAATGCTAATAGGAGAATTCGGAAGAAATAGACGGATTGGTTGAGCAAGATCATGAAAACAAAGGAGAAAGGATCTCAGGAGGGTCTAGAGTGGTGAAAGGAATAGCGTCGGGCTAAGTGGGGGAGCTCCACCACCAGCACTTGGCTTGTAGGATTGTGTTCTCATGGGGTTGCGGATTGTCGGCATATTGACAAGTTGTTTCAGCTAAGGGAAAGGATTAGAATGGTGATTATGCAGGGGATTTGATGAATATGTGCACAAGTAGGACCTATTGGACCAGGGTTGGGCTTCGAAAGGTTCATGATTTATGCTTAAGGCATAGGCGAGTTGTAAGGGCAGTCACTCAGTCACATACTTCATTGAGAGGATGTTCATGTGCTAGAAGAGCCTTGGAGTTGATTGTATACGGGGCCAGTCAGAGCAGGTGACTCTCAACAGTGGTCCTAGTAAATTCGAAGGTTAGAGAATGCGGCGTTTAAGGGTTGCAAGAAGCTGTATGATTAAGAATCGAGCTTTTGCAGCGTAATGCTGAGAAAGGGGATTGAGTTTGCTATGAGTTAAAGGAAGTTACTACTATCTTTGAGGCAATTAAAGATGATTAAAAGAAGATAGATTGGTTAGCCATGGTTAACATGGCACATGTACCGCAGTGATCAGTTCCTTCGGTGTGATTGAGTATATGTGTGGTATGTGCAGATGTGTGTGGGGCTTGTTGGCCGTCATAATAGATTTCATTTGGGAGCATTCAAGTGCTATGGCCTGTCATGTGTAGGTAGATCCCGGAAGGTTTATAGTGGTTCAGACCACTACTTAAGGATTTGCATGTATTGTGATTGTGAGTATTCGCTCGTGCGTTGTTATGGTTCTCATGAATTGAGGTAAGTAAAAGGCTTCTGTATGATGAAGTGTTCACCCTATTAGTGGTTCAGGAGTTATGATGGAATTCCTATACTATTCCATATTGACATGTTAAGTGCAGCGAGCAGTATGCTGGAGGTAGTAATCGAGATTGTGGTTCGGTGTTAACAAGGATGTCACGAGCTCGAAAGAGCAAGAGCAAGGGATTTGAATGTTTATAATAAGCTGGTGTTATCTTCGGTGTCACCTGGGATCGATGCTCGGTGAAAGAGGCTTGTATCCGGTCATGGGTTCTTGATGTATTTTGCAGCATTTGTGTGGTCAGGGGTATGGATGTGCAGACTTGTTACCGTGTGCGGAAAGTCGTGGGAGCTTGACCGCGGGAAGATTGCATTAGTGTGACTTGTAGTCAACTGAGGGATTGATAAGATTAGATCAAGTATAAGGAAGTGCGATATTGCGTAATTAAGAATTTATGCCCGCAAGGCGTTCGGTTTTGTTAATTGTGGATTGTGGGGTGGTGGTCCCTGCTATGATGGTTGTTCTTGTGTATTATGTGTCATGCCCCAAACTAGGGGAGGCACGACTGGCACTCGATACTGTATTCGATCGAGTTAGTAACTAAACATACTAGCTAACAAAACTGGGGGCCCAACAGATCGGGCAGCACAACATCTGAAATACCAATCCTAGACCATTAAGGTCATGACCTGAATAACAATAAGCCATATAAACAAAAGTATACAAGCCAAAATAATAAAGTACTAGTTGGCCGACGAGGCCGTGACTGAAGACATACATGCCTACACACATATTTATACATGCCAAGCCTATGGGCTGGAGATTGAAAGCTGCAAAAAGACCCAGAATACTGTGTCCAAAATAGCCTCTAACAGTGTCATAAGCACTATCGGGACAAGGCCCCGACTATACCCAAACTGTACAACAAAAGCAACCATCCTATGAAAGCTCCAGGAAGAGGTGGAGCTTACCAACTCGCAGCTGAACCTCGAAATCCTAGCGGAGGGGTCGATCAGAGTCCCTACCTGGACCTGCACGCACGAAACAAAAATGTAGTGTCCCCAGGCAACGGGACATAAGTACGAATAAAAATGTACTGGTATGTAAGGCAGAAAGTAGATAGCTGATGTAAAAAGGGTAATAGGGATAACACTTGACACTGAAACTCTGATAGCCTCCATGGCCGACATCCGACCTCATAGTAATCAAATATGCATGGTATGATCGCGTAATCGTATGTCGTGAATACATATATATTGATGCAAATGCATGACATACCCAACCAAATGCTAGCAATGGCGGTCTCTCCTGGTGGCTAACCGGTATCGTATTTCAAACCTGTGGCCATCTGTACAACATATATAGTCTTTCGGGAAAATAGGCCCCTTACCTCCAATTATAGCTCGAAGTCCATGCATAATATGCCATGTATGATATGAACTTTGAATGCACATAATAGGCCATAACAAGAACTTAGCCAATCTTGGCTCATTGATACTCTTATTCTCATAATCTCATAATCACCTTCGTATCGCATACAAATGTCTCGTGGAACCTCATATGTTTTTTGAATAATCTTGAAAACTTAACTCGACTTTTATAAAGATAAATTAACTCTTAAGATGTTCATAAAAAGCTTAAGGTGCTTCACTTAGTCCTTATACCTGATTTCTTGATAATTAGTAAAAGAAAGTATTTCAAAAATCAAGTGTTTTAGTAGTTTAAACATAAAAATTATATTTGAGATTTTTGGAAATCGACGTATCACTTTAGAGATTTTAAAATACACTTTAACAAGGAAGAAGGACTGATCGCAAATACTAAATGCCTTTATTTTTAAGTCACACAACCCAAAGACGAATAAGAATTCATATATATGGACATATAGTTAAGAAAGCCGACAAAATGACATATATAGATGTCGAATACCCTATTTAACCGAACAAGTGAAATATCAACCTAATAGCATCATAAAAATACTTCAGCTACGATCCCAATGCCTTTCACATAAGGTCATTCTTGCAATGGAATAGTAAAATATTACATTTGGCGTCTTAGGAATTTCTAGAATTCGTGCTAAAAGGAAAGACGGAGCTTAGCCTTAACATACCTTTGCAATCTTCTCTCCAATCGTCAACCGAGCTCAATATGATCTTCTTACGTCACAATGAGAACCCGACTTCATCGTCGTCATATAAGCAATGTAACTGTCATACTTCAAAACCAATATTTTACAAGAAAACAGACAACACGTCCCCTGTTTTTACTACACCCCATACGCTACCAAAGGTCACCAAATATCCCAAACGACAACAATATAATTCACAATAAACTCTCCGATTAGTTCAACAATCATTTTGAGCGGAAAGCTCGATTGGAATCCGTATAACCCATATCACACCTTATAGACTTCTTGCATTAACTTAAATACATCATTAATATGATAATGAAGTAATTCATCAATGATTTCATCCTTATACCGTATATTTTTATGAAAGGAAACAATCCACAACTCCAACATTCTTCAATTGGCAACTTTATTCACTAGTTCATGTCTAGTCAAACCATTTAACTTAAAATACATCAATACAACCTTACGCACCTGCAAGAACATAATATACACACCTCCTACAGTAGATTCAAGTTGAAATCCAAGTTATATTTATCTTACAACAACCCTCAATGGCAATACAACACCATAGAAGTGACTTAAGCTAATCCAAGTATTATCTTGTAGTTTATNTACCTCCTAAAGTAACTTCAAGTCAAAAGCCAAGTTATATGTATCTTACAACAACCCTCAATGGCAATACAACACCATAGAAGTGACTTAAGCTAAACCAAGTATTATCTTGTAGTTTATATTCCTAAAAACTTAAAAAACATACAAGCAAGCTTAAGAACAATTAGTAAGCTGTTATACTCATCTTAACCAGTTTAAAAAACTTTAAATTTCAGAAAAACTCAGCCCACAACTATCCTCAATGACAACACAACCTCAAAGAGGTGTTATTCTTCACTAGAACTAACCTTTGATGTTGAAATATGGTGTAATCCATTTGAAAGACTTGAAATAACCTAGGGTTGATATGAAAATCATAGGAGAGTATTTTACAGTACATAAACCACTTAAATGAACATCCCACACGAGCTAGAACCGCCCAAAAATCAGCAACAACAAGAAGAACAAGAAACTTACCAGCTTGACGGGATTCCCGACACTTGATGTGTGTTGTTTGCCCTTTGTTTGGGTCTTGGATCATGAGAGAAACTTGAGAGAGTGTTTTTAGGGTTATAAGGTCTGAATATACTGAAAACTAATGACTAAAAACGGGGTTTAGGCATCTTATATATATCCATATGTCTTAAACCGCCTATGTGGGTCCCATAGAGAGCTGCTTGGCGCAGTCTCGCTAAAACGCGAATATATCTCTACTTCGATGTCGTATAGACGAACGGTTTAATGAGTTGGAAACTAGACTTATAGATCTTCAATTTGGTTGGTAGATCATCCAATAATTCCAAGTATATTGAAATAAAATTTAGTTACATTTGACCTAATTTTCAGCATATTATGAATGTAACTTGTTAAGACCTTTGCCAACTTTTGTTCCACAACTTGCTTTACTTCAAAACATAGCACACGACTATCAAATGAAAAAAATAACTCATATAATAACCTCCTTATCATGTTAAGAACATTGTCTCACCCTAAAGTACATGCTATAACATTCCAAACTTGTCGATCTTCGACGAAACTTATTTTCTTCAATTGGTTTAACTTCTAAGATTTCCAACCCTCTTGGTACTCGTTATTCATGATCTTAAATATTTGTAACCTCCAAGGTAACATGATTAACTTAATTTATATGCTTCTAAATATAATCTTATTTCTGAGCTTACATCAATTGACTTACGACGTACTCTCACGTACGAAAACAAGGGGTGTAACATCATTCCCCCCTTTGGAACATTTTTCCTCAAATGTTGGCTAATGCACTTATCCGTATCTTAAGCAATAGCTCTTACGAATACTTTAATATTTTATCTACCATATAGGGAGTTGTTCGGTGAATAAATCCAAATGCTAGGGCATCCCCCTCTTTAGGCCTCTTTCTCACTCCACGACTTGTGGTCGAAATGCTTCCAATCTCGTCACTGTTTCTACCTTCTTTCATGCAGCCCGGACGATTATAACCTTGAATGTGCACCAATGTGACTCTTATCTCCTTCTTATTCTTTTTTTCTTGTTAGCTTTTAACCAATCTTTAGGATTCACTTTGTGAACATATATAGTACTATGACAAGCTGTCCCTTTGGGCATCTATAGGTGTACTAAAGTTCTTTGATTGGTACTTTTTTTTGAACTTACAACTATTGCTATATCTTGCTTCATGGCCTCAGTTATCTACGCTTATGGATTTAACACAACTAGTTAGGTCATACTATACTATAACTCTTACGCTTATGGATTTAACACAACTAGTTAGGTCATACTATACTATAACTCTTACTTCAATTTATTATTATCGAGGTCTGCTACCCAACTCCAGGTTATTCTATCGTTGCTTATATTATATGTATAAACCTAAGCCATTTAATGCTTTCTTATTGTTATTCATCTTAATAATGCATACCTAATCTCATCTCATATTTGTGAATTTCATCCATCTATTGTTGATTCACCTTAATGTCGATCTATAATCTACCACTAATAATTTGAAACCTCTTATGTAATATATCGTCACTAGGGCTCACGTATCATCGGGGAACATCTGAAGTGATTTTTCTAATCCACTTAGGGACGATACTATACTCCAATAACTATATTTCATAGCATCCCAATGAGATTCGTCTTATGGGGGTATTCTAATCCCATGCAGTTCACGAAATACTTGTTCTCAAAATTATTACTCAATCAAAGGCCTAAACGTCATCCTCTTATCATTTATCACAATTACACCCTTACTTTACTACCAGGGTAGCATTCTATCTCTTCTAAATGCTTCTAGTTTTAAACTCCTTTGAGTTCACTCATGCTACACTGAGCTTTTTATAACTTTATGGAAACCATCATCTCTCTTGTTTTGATTGGTTTAATCCCGAGGACTTACCTATTATCGTCACCTTCTCACTCACCTTTTCTCATCCTTACTCCTTTCTAGCTAAAACCTTGTTGCTCTACTATACTTTAGCTTGCGACCTACGCATATCTACATATACTACTCGTAACCTTCCTTTCATCATATTAGCACCATAGATTTCCTTTCATGCCTTCTCAGTTGCCTTTTAATGTAAGCAATTACTTTTCCTNCGCTAGTCTTTCATCGTAGTGCTTAGGGAAGAACTTCTGACTCTTATAAAGTTGCGACCTTATTACATTGTATACCCCACGGTATTCCTGATGTTCTTACTCGCCTATCATTATCATTAGTAACTTACCTCCATGACTTTGTGCTTGTAGGGTTGCTTCTGAATTGAAATTTCAGTTGTCTCCCTACTGGCACTCTCTTTTATTTCCATAACACTTACATTGTACCTTCTACTACCCCAACTCTTGTCTGAATATTTCTCGAGCATTACGATGTCGTATCTAAGAGACTGAATTTCCTATGCTGGGTTTCACTACGTTTATCTTGCAAGATCTACTGATTTGTTTGTATCCTCCTATCTAGCCATAGCTAGGCTATTCTTAAATCAAATACCTACTACTCGCTGGTCCATTCTCATATCTACATTTTAGGTAACGCCTCTTGGGTTATGTCCTTTGTCTTAACTTACCTCTCGTACGGGATCCTTATGTATCAAGTGTTCATTCACACTTATTTATCAATATCATCGAGTGCGAAACCCTTATTGATTCTCCCCGGCATCATGCTTGCATAGTGTTCTGGAGTCATATTATATTTGTAGGATATGAATAAATGCAATCTCATTCCTTTCACCTTTTTACCGCATTCTTCCTTTACTAATCGATTGTTACCTCTTCCTCTTTGGCATTTGTTTTTCACATCTTCACTCACATATTACTCGCTTTGCGGTAACCCCTATACACCAGGGATAATTGAATTTCTTACGCACAAGGGTGACATGGCACATTTAGTCCCTTAAGCTTAACTCAGCTCATAGTGCTTGCTTTAGGAAAGCGTCTTCTTGAATGACCTTTAAAGGTTATTCTTCTATTGTTCATTCTATTATTGTCGAAACACTATCTTTGAAGCGATGTCGACTATTACTAATTCCTTTGATCCCTAATTCATGTTCGATTTTCTTTTTTTTTCTTTTTTTTTACTATCCCATACTAATTTCTGTTACTGAGGGTCTAGCTTTTATTTCTGGTTATCACGTTAGAGTCATGAATTTATTTCTCTAAATGAGGATGTGACTTTATGACCTATGCTCTTTTGTTGCCTCGAGGCCTTTTACCTCTTGTCGTTTTCTTCCCTTAACTATAGATTTGGTAATACTGTCATTTTTTATGATCTACCGTTGTCATCCACGTATCACATCTTACTCATAATTCTTTCTTAACTCTTTTCTCATTTCCATGCTAACATTTATGTCTACCACTTTATTCTAAAAACTCCAAACAAACGTTCCTTAACTTTTAGCTCTCCCTACTTCATCTCACCAATTCTTTGGGACGCCTAACATTCTTTTCTTTTTTACTAGGGGTTGGAGTCATACTAAAGTAAATATTTATTCCTTGTAGGATCCCGCTGTCGATCTTCTGAAATTTTTGAATATTTTAGTATTCATATTTGACTATACTATTCTAGAGTTCACCATATTGGTCTCTCACAAGGAGATCTTTTACCATATTTGCACTATCCTTTGGAAATGTTAGCTAATGATAATAATCATGCAACAATTTGGGTTACTCTAATCCCAGATAGATCCTGATATCCCGCCCTTCTCTTAAATTATTTCAGTTAGCTCTCATAGGGCATAAGTGAGACGGGTATGGCCAATTGTACATACCTCTATTACAATTGTAGGTAATTCAATATGCTTGTATTTCTCTGCTTGAATCGTAAATACTGGCAATCTTCATTAATTGGGCACCCTGTACCCTTCTTCATCTTGCTTCTTTTTCTTGTTGAAACTTGTATCTATCTTTTGAATCTCTCATTGCTTTTTACCATATGAGTAGATAGATATTCTTGCCTTAGAGCTCCTTATTAAGAAATTTACACATCTTAGTACACACATGATCTGTTGAAGACCTTACATTTATTCATCATAGGCATCATGCAAAAT
>ML508926.1:0-18784 GCA_005239535.1 Nicotiana rustica
TTATCTTATGATTGTTATGTTTCTCTTTTCTGCATTCAAGTTTTATTAATTTTATTATCGATGAATGGAAAGATTATTGTTGGGAAAGGTACGTTATTGATGTACGGTGAAATTTGTTTCCCACTGTTATCCCAATGTGTAATGGAAATTTGTTGAGGCTGATGAATTTAGCATTTCATTTCGTACTAAATGATTTTTAATTGCTATTCGAGTTATACGTTGGTTGGCCTAGCGGGTTCAACGTTAGGCTCAGTCACGGCCTAAAGGGTGGGAATTTGGGTCGTGACAATACTCGAATTAATTAAATTGTATTTAGGAGAAAAAAATGCGCGATTCTTGAGAACAAAGTTATAATTGACTTCTTTTCCTGGAAATTATAGCAATTTGGTATCGTGAAAACTTGCTTGTTTTCTATACCGAACCTCTTGGTTTTAATGAAGAAAAGTTCTTAAAAATCGATCACAACCTAAAAAAAGTTGGATGTTAGTTTGGTAAAAATAGCACGTTTAGTCAATTTTCGGACTGGTCATTCAAAAATAGCCAGCGTTTGTCAAGTCATTAACAAATAGCCACTATTTTGCTGCAACAGAGATCGGTCCAGCATAATATATATGTTTACCGGGAAAATGGTAATTACAATTATACTTAATTAATTTGTTCTAAAAATATGATTTATCTTAGTACCAGTTATTAAGCATTTGATGTTAAGTGTGTTGGGATATAATAGAGCGAAAGCAATGAAAAAATTGAAGAAATGCAAACTGAGACGCCTGAGTTGTAAGGTCCGATATTGGCCTCGGGGGCCCTTAAGGTCGAGGCTCGGGGCTACCGTCAGGGGACCGATGGAGCTATAACAAAATTGTAAGGTTCGGAAAGTGTTATTTATAACCAATAATGAGCTATAAATGAAGATCAGTTAATGAGAAACAATAAATGTGAATGAATGAGCTAGTAGAGAGAAATAGAGAACGTTAAAGTAAAATAGAGAATGTTCTTGTACCTTGTATTTTATTGCGCTCTTACAAAATGTCTAGGGTCCCTTTTATATAGGAGGGAGAATCCCAATATAGTACTTTGACATTTATTACAAAGATCTTGATGGATTCAGTTAGTTAGTGCCTAAGTACGAAATCGTACTTCGTTATAGAACTGTCTGCCTCAAACTTCGTGTCGTTTCCTATGTCGATCCCGGGCCCGTATCCTTTTGGGTCGAAAGTAGGAGGGGCTTCGAGATCGGACCCCGGGCTGTACTTGAGATCTCACACGAACAAGCCTTTATAAAAAACATAAAATTGGCCTCCCAAATTTTAGCCGTACACAGATAGTCCCCGCGTTTCTTATAATGAAATGATAAGAAACGACCCTGATGTGAATCCTTATGGGCTCTTCATGCTGATGTCATTCTCATGACGCAAGCTTGTCAAGAGATTCGAAACGTCCCGGCGGATCGTCTTTCAGGAGCATTGATTGCACTATCGTTTCCTTTTTTCAAGAAGGGTGATGATTGCGCCGCTGATTGATTTCCCCAAAAGCATTGATTGCGTAGTTAGTAAGGTTGCAGACTTTCTATAAATAGGGAATTGCCTGATCTCAAACTTCATTCATCCTTACTTCAGCAGCTTTTGATCTTTTTCCTTCTTCACATTCATCTCTATATTTTTGTCTTTATGGTGCAAAGCTATGTTTGCAAAGTTATTTGGCGGTGGCCCTTTCGGCCTGGCCATAACTTTCTTCTCAAAGTCCTCCCCTACTAATAGGGGTTATATTGGGTTGTTGTTGTTGTTGTTATTGTCACTGTTGCTGTCGGACCGAGGAGATGAGAGAATGGCATCGAGTGCCTTCCATGCCAGAAGGTATGAAGGACCTATACTACTGCTCATCTCCCTTAACTTCAACCAGGTGTGGTACCTCGCCCTTCTTGCCTCCCAGGAGGAGAGGAGGCAATATACACTGGCTTTTGCATCCCACACTGGTTCAATGTCCCGCAAAGTGGCTTCCCAATAGTGGTGCTGACGAGCCTACCAAAAGCGGAAGCTTTTAAGAGGAGGAGGAACATGTTGTCCGCCCCTTGCTGCTCGAAGAGGTTTAAATGAGGTCCCTTATTAAGAGGTCCTCGAGGGTCCCGAAGATGTTGTTCGAAGAGGTTAAAATGAAGTCCTTTATGAGGAGGTTCTCGAGGGTGTGGCCACGGAGGATAGGCCTTTGTCTTCAGATTAGGCTTTTGGTTATTGTTCTGTCGTTGTGTAAATATCCCCTGTGGGCTTTGTATATGTCTCCTATTAATATAAGAACTTCCTTGTTTTTACTTTGATCCGGTGTTGTATTTTACTCTGCCCTGCTTATAAAAATCTTCATGTATGATTGGCCCGAGAACCGGACATGCAATATGTCCAATGCTATGTTCCTTAAAGCTTCGAGCTCCTTATCTAAGCTAGGATTGCCTCTAGTTAGGCGAGGACCGATCTTGGCTTCTTTGCAGCAATGAAGGCCCGTTGATAACCCTCCAGCGAGGACTTTCCCTTACTTGGGAACCTCAGGGAATTTTGGGGACTGCCCCCGAGTGAGTATTCACTTCGAATTCTGGAGGCCTTCGGTCATAAGGGGTCGGGCGGGCATTCGCCCGAGCGTAAAAAATAGAGATAGCCCTGAGTCTTAACAAATAGTCTTTGAATGAGGCTTTGCTCGGGCCTTGGTAAACTTTGGGCTTTATAACCGTGCGTCCGCCCGAACTTTGGGGGGTGTGGATAACCCTTAAAGATTTGCACATTTTCTTCGAGTGGTGAACTTGTTTGAATCCGGGATTCAGTTCCTCGAGTCAAGCTTTGATTTCAGGTCCTAAATTTTTTTTGGTTTTTAGGACTCGGATCTGGTCTTTGAAGATTTCCGTGTTGGCTCTCAAGACCCTCGCGCGCTGGATTTTGGGTGTCTTTAGGCATGGGGCTAATGTGGCCTTTTAACTGGCCTACATGCCTTTTGAGGCTACCTCGGAGGCTTATGCATTCCTGCCCTTTGATATTTTCAGTCAATCATCTAGGGCCCAGTCTTTGAGCCGAACTACGACTCGAGCTCATTGACCCTTGGAGTTTCGAATTAGCCCATAGGCCTCTTTTTTATTTAACTAATCCGGGCTCAGTCCCCTAGCCGAGTTACAGCTCGGGCTCATCGACCCTTTAGGTTTTGAATTAGCCCACATGCTTTGTGTGCTGGCTTCAAGGCTCTTCGGCGACTTTGGTTAACCATTTCGGGCTCAGTCTCCGAGCCGGGTTACAGCTCGGGCTCATCGACCCTTTAGGTTTCGAATTAGCCTATAGGCCTTGTGCGCTAGCTTCAAGGCTCTTAGGCGACTTTTAGTATGGCTACGTTTTTCCCCGTTAATGCCCTAGATATATTTTTCTCGTCCGACTCTTTGATGGTTCGTTAAGAACCTCGATTATGAGTCGTTACACGACGATAGGTGGTCACTTCGTAAGGTTTTGCCCTATGGATAAACTTGCTTCAAAGCCTTTTCATTTTTAGAACCGTCATGAAAATGATCGAAACTCTTTTGTTTGGGCCGAGGGTAGCGTGATTTAACCGGTTCTTTCCGAAACAACTTCGAAGGATTTAATTTCATTTCAACAGTCGGGCGTCCCCGAGTTGCGTAAGTTTGGTCGTAGCCTACGACCGGAGTCGGTTTATGTTCGGCCAGAGCCTTTAGTCCCGAGTATCGTATCCTCGGCATCTATATTTGAGGGTATGCCTTTTAGGGGTTTTACAAGTTCGAATATATAGCCATGGCTTTGAAGTCGGGATTGTGCCTTGTTGTTCAGACACGCCCATTCGGGGCCTTGTGGTCTCGATCATGCCCGTAGGACTTACTGTTTTTGACACATTCGTGGTTACCCGCTTGGGATCTTACGACCTCGGATCTTGATAATTTGAATGTTAAAGATAGTCGTTTCCAGATCATACAGAGTGTTTTGATGATAAATTATTCGTTTGATTATTTGATACAAGCGTATATGTTTTCGCCGTCGAGGGCTCAATCCTTTTATGCGGGCATGGTTCATTTGACCATTTGGCCTGATACATCATTCTCCTGTTAATCCCCTCCTTGGATTACTCTGACTTATTTTATGGGAGCGACCTCCCACGGCAATGTCCTCCATCATTTGAGGCTGCTATGATAGAAGCCTTGAACGCTTGTTTAAGTTCTTCCTGGCTAACGCATAGATGCTGCCTCGTTAACAACCTTGTTCAGTAAAAACCCTTTTCCAGGGATAAACGCGATAGAAGGAAAAGAGTGAAACGCGTCTTTTGATCCAAAGGATTCTTTAAAGTTGGTGGATGTTCCGGATGTCTGCAGGAGGCTAGCTTTCAGGAAAATAAAAAAAAGGGACGGGCCATAGAATTACCTCAGCACTAATAGCCTTTGAGCATGGATATGTTCCAATTTCTCGAGAGCTGCTCACCTTCCATAGTACCTAGCTTATAGGATCCTTTGCCAATTACTCCGAGCACATGATACGGTCCCTCCCAGTTTGGGCCTAGCTTCCCCTCATTAGGGTTTCGAGTGTTCAAAGTGACTTTTATTAGGACTAAGTCCCCGACTCCTAAGTGTCAGAGGTTTGCTCTCCTATTATAGTATCTTTCAATCCTCTGTTTCTGCGCGGCCATTCGGACCAACGAAGCCTCTCGTTTCTCATCAAGTAATTCGAGGGCTGCAGTCATGGCCTCATTGTTTGAATCCTCCGTAGCGTGCCGAAACCTGGCACTCATTTCCCTCACTTCGACCGGTATTAGAGCTTCATACCCGTATACCATAGAGAATGGTGTCTCCCCCGTGCTTGACTTTGGAGTTGATCGATATGCCCACAGGACTTTGGGCATCATTTCCTCCATCTGCCTTTTGCGCTTTCCAACTTCTTTTTTGAGTTTTGAATGATGGTTTTGTTTGTTGATTCGGCTTGGCCGTTGGCGCATGGGTGGTATGGTGTCGATAAGATCCTCTTAATTTTATGATCCTCTAGGAGCTTCGTCACTTTGTCTCCTATGAACTGCTTTCCATAATCACAAGTTATCTCGGAGGGGGAACCCCGAATCAGCATAGGATATGGTCCCATATAAAGTTGATGACTTATTTTTATCTTATCTTCTCGATGGCCAGTGCTTCCACCCATCTTGAGAAATAGTCAGTCATAAATAGAATAAATCTAGCTTTACCTGGTGCAGTTGGCAGTGGTCCAACGATGTCCATCCCACATTTCATGAACGGCCACGGTGATAGGACCGAATGCAGTTGTTCACCGGGCTGGTGGATCATGAGTGCGAACCTTTGACACTTGTCGCATTTCCGGACGAAATCCCTAGCGTCTCTTTCCATACTGTCCCAGTAATATCCTACTCTGATTACTTTTCGGACTAGGGATTCGGCTCCAGAGTGGTTCCTGCAGGTGTCCTCGTGGATTTTTTGCAACACGTAATCCGTGTCACCCGGCCCCAGGCACACCGCCAGGGGCCCGTCGAAGGTCCTCCTGTAGAGAGTGTTGTTTTTGTCGAGCGAGAACCGGGCTGCCTTGGTTCATAGGGCTCTCGATTCTTTTGGGTCCGTGGGCAGCTTTCCCTCCTTCAAGTAACTGATGTATTTGTTTCTCTAATCTCATGTCAAGCTGGTGGAGTTGATTTCGGCGTGGCCTTCCTCGATCACCGATCTCATTAACTGAATGACGGCTCCAGGGAGTACGTCATCTTCTTCGGCGGACGATTCCAGGTTTGCGAGGGCGTCGCCCTCACTATTCTTCTCTCGAGGTATATGGTCTAATGTCCATTCCCTCAAGCGATGCAGCGTGACTAGGGGCTTGTCAAGGTACCTCTGAATTATGTCTTCTCGAACCTCGAATCTCCCATTTACCTAGTTAACAACTAGGAGAGAATCACATTTGGCCTCGATGCATTCGGCTCCGAGACTTTTGACCAACTCTAAACCTGCAATCATAGCCTCATACTCGACTTCATTGATAGTCAATTTTGCAGTTTTTATGGATTGTCAGATTGTGCTGCCCGTAGGCGGCTTTAGGACTATGCCGAGTCCGGATCCTTTTACATTGGAGGCACCGTCCGTAAACAGTGTCCATACCCCGGAAGATATGCATGTTTTCAATAGTAATTCCTTCTCTACTTCGGGCACCAGGGCGGTCGCGAAGTCGGCTAAGAAATACGCCAAAATCTGGGATTTGATAGTCGTTCAGGGATGATACTCGATATCGTATCCTCCGAGTTCGATGGCCCACTTGGCCAACCGTCCCGATAACTCGGGTTTATGCAATATGTTTCGAAGCGGGTACGTCGTTAAGACGCAGATGCGATGACATTGAAAATAAAGTTTTAATTTTCGAGATGCGCTAATTACTGCAAGGGATAATTTTTCAAGAAGAGGATAGCTGGTTTCGGCATCGCCCAAGGTCCGACTCACATAATAGACAGGGAAATGCGTACCTTGCTCCTCCCAAACCAGCACACCGCTCACCGCCACCTCCGATACAGCCAAGTACAGATACAATGTTTCGTCCTCCTTTGGGGTGTGGAGCAAAGGCGGGCTCGACAGATACCGCTTCAATTATTCCAAGGCACTTTGGAATTCGGGAATCCATTCGAAGCTATTCTTCTTCTTGAGAAGGGAGAAGAAATGATGACTCTTATCCGACGATCTAGATATGAATCGTCCGAAGGCCGCTATCCGCCCAGTCAGCCGTTGTACGGCTTTCATGTTGTTAACCGCCGTGATCTCATCGATGGCTTTGATTTATTGGGATTGATCTAGATCCCCCTGTTTGACACCATGAAGCCTAGAATCTTTCCCGATCCCACCCCGAAGGCACATTTCTCGGGATTGAGCTTCATGTTATAGCTTCTGAGGATATCAAATATTTCCTGCAAATGGGTCAGATGGTCCTCTGTGCGCAGGGAATAAACTAGCATATCATCAATATATACTTCCATGGACTTGCCTATTTTGCACTCGAATATTTTATTAACCAACCGTTGGTACGTGGCTCCAGCGTTTTTCAGCCCGAAAGGCATGACGTTGTAGTAGTACGTACCGTACTTCGTGATGAACGGAGTCTTTTCCCTATCCTTGGGGTTCATTCGAATTTGATTGTACCCCGAGTGGGCATCGAGAAAGGTGAGGGTCTCGTGCCAGGCCATTGCATCGATTAGACGGTCGATGTTGGGCAGTGGGAATGAATCTTTAGGGCACGCTGTATTCAAATCCTTATAATCTACACACATCCTTAACTTATTTCCCTTCTTGGGCACTACCACCACATTGGCCGGCCAATCGGGGTATTTTACTTCTCTAATATAACCTATTTTGAGGAGTTTCGTTACCTCGTCCTTGATGAATGCTTGTTTTACCTCGGATTGAAGCTTCCGTTTTTGCTTCACCGATTTAAACCTGGGGTCGACGCTTAGCCGGTGGGTGGTAATTTCGGGCGGAATCCCTTTCATGTCTAGATGGGACCAAGAAAAATAGTCGATGTTATTGGTAATGAACTGAATGAAATTTTTCCTGAATTCGAGGGTTAACCATGTTCCCAGGTATACCTTTCGATCCGGAGAATGTTCGACCAGGACCGCCTGCTCCAGCTTTTCGACTGTTGATTTAGTTGCATCTGATTCCTCTGGGCCGACGAAGGTGCGGGGGGTGAGAAAATCTTCCTCGCTATCCTCGGGAGTCATTCTCCCCTCCGGTTCCTCCGAGGCTGGGGGCGTTAGCACCAGTGAGTCGTTGTGAATAATGAACATCTCCCTAGTCGCATGATGTTCTCCATATACGGTTTTTATACCGGCTTCCGTTGGAAACTTCATCATCTGGTGGAAAGTCGATGACACTGCCCTCATGCTGTGTATCCATGGCCTTCTAAGTAATACGTTGTACCTCATGTCCCCTTTGATGACGTAGAACTTGGTGTTCTAGATTGTCCCGGACACGTTGACCGGGAGGATGATCTCCCATTTCGTTGTCTCGCCGACCATGTTGAATCCGTTGAGAGTTAGCAAGGTAGGTACGACTCGGCCGAGAATTCTGAGTTGCTCCACTACTTCCGTCCTGATTACGTTGGCCGAGATACCTGGATCCAAAAGGACACGTTTAATTTGAACGTTATTTAGGAGGAAAGAAATTACCAACACATCATTATGAGGGTGAGGTGGGGTCTCGAGATCCTCGCTGCTGAATGTAAGGATGTCTCCGAGTGTGTGGCTCCGAGTCTGTCCTGCCGCTGCAGTTGATATCATCGCTCGTTTAATCACGGGCCCCTGAGGGATGTCAATTACCCCAATGATCATGTACATGGAGTGTTGTGGATCTCTTGCTCCGCTTTTTCGAGCTACTACTCTTCCCTGGGGAAAATTCATGATTCGACTGCTAGTGAATCCTTGCAGATACCCTTTGCTAGTTAATCGGATTGCTTCCCTATGAAGGTGCCTGCAATCCTTGGTTTGATGAACGTTAGTACCGTGGAATTCGCACGTCAGGTTAGGGTCCCTCTGCGAGGGATCTGATAGTACGGGTTTTGGCCATCTGGTGTCTTTGATTTTACTCATGTCTGATATGATATCGAAAACATCGTCCCTGGAGTTGTATTGAGTCGTTTGGGGTACCCTTTCCGGCTCCGTGTGCCTACCGTACCAAGCTTTGTCTACCACCCTGCTTTGGTCCATTTTTGGATTGGCTCGAGGCGCGTTGGTTTTTACGTCGCTCCTCTGATTCTTGATTTAGGGTCGATACCTTTCTCTCTGTGGCTCTGGATTTCTTTCTAGGAGTCTTGATTTTATTTTCCTGGCGAGGTCTTCGAGTATCCTTATGATAGAAGGATCGGCTGTCAGTCCTATATTTTCCAACCTTTCTGGTACTGGCTGTATTCGGGTGTCCGTCACCGGTGCCGACGCGCCTGAGATTTTCTGATGGTTTCGCAGCTGAGTAATCGTTGCTTGTTGCGCCTGGAGCATTTCGAAGATCATTTTGAGATTGTCTTCTCCTTTCTCTCAGGCAGCAGTTTCCCGCTCTCCCCATTGGACTTTTCGGTGCGCGTTCCAGTCGGTGCGAGGATTAATATCTTTGTGTTGGCCGTTATTTGAGTCCGTGTTCTCGGGAGTCGGCTCCGTTGTGCTGCCAAGGCTTAGTGGCGGTACACCAGCATTCGGGATGCTTACATCATTCCCTCCAAGGAGGCTCGGGGCTACCGTCAGGGGACCGATGGAGCTATAACAAAATTGTAGGTTTCAAAAAGTGCTATTTATAACCAATAATGAGCTATAAATAAAGAACAGTTAATGAAAAGCAATAGATGTGAATGAATGAGCTAGTAGAGAGAAATAGAGAATGTTAAAGTAAAGCGGAGAATGTTCTTGTACCTTGTATTTTATTGTCCTCTTACAAAATGGCTAGGTTCCCCTTTGTATAGGAGGGAGAATCCCAATATAGTACTTTGACATTTATTACAAAGATCTTGATGGATTCGATTAGTTATTGCCTAAGTACGGAATCGTACTTCGTCGTAGAACTGTCCGCCTCAAACTTCGTGTCGTTTCCTATGTCGATCCCGGGCCCGTATCCTTTTGGGTCGAAAGTAAGAGGGGCTTCGAGATCGGACCCTGGGCTATACTTGAGATCTCACACGAACAAGCCATTATAATAAACATAAAATTGGCCTCCCAAGTTTAGCCGTACACAATATATATTGAAGTTCGGTGCACCTGTGTATGAACTTCCAGCATATTAGGTTGGAACTCCAACACGCAGAAAGTTCCAGCATAATATATTGGAGATTCGAGCACTTGTATATGAACTTTCAGCATATTATGCTGGATCGATATACTTTGCTGGAATTCCAGTATAATATACATGAGTTCCAGTCCAGTATATTATGCTGGAGTATTCCGGATTTTGAACAGTATTTTCGTTCAGATTTATCTTTACATGAAAAATGTCTAACTTGCGATTACTTTTAAAATTGTGACTATTTTTGAATGACCGCTTGTAGGCTATTTTGAAATTTCTTAAGTTAGTTTGGGAATTTATAAAAGTGGAGTGAATATCTCATAGAATTTGGTAGTTGCAGTCTTGCAGAAGTATAGAATCTCAATAAGTCGACGTACATCAAAACATCATAATCTAAAAATTATAAAAGATTAATCATACGTATTTTTCTAATCTCCACGAGTCTCTAAATAATCAAAGCTTATTTGATCGTTTCATAGAGCAATAGCTTCATTTCTTATGAGGAATATAAGCTGATGCTTTCATTAACTCGAAACAAAATTTTGCGGTATTATGGTATTATCTTCGAAAACATCAATATTTTTTAACTAAGGACTTATTATTTTATCTCGGCGAAACTATATATACACTAAAAAATTTAAAGTATATAGTATAATAAAATCACACTTATTTTGAAGGGAGAGCCAACTTTGCCCCTCTGGTCTCTATTATGCGACAACGATCAATTTTATCCTCTATTAATACTATTTGCACAAAAATACCCCATTGTTACCCAAATGGTTAAATATATCCCTCCTCTATTAGGAAGGTTCAAAATAGACACTCAATACTATGTGGCACTTACATTTTGGTGAGATGAATACAACATGTTATGCCACGTTAGCAACCCCAATCCGTTTTACTGCATTCCCTCCACTTCTTCTCCACTACTAAAATGAGTTTTGGGAGGGGAAGGGGTGATGTAGCATGCCATGTAGTGTCGATCTCACCAAAATGTCAACGTCATGTAGTATAAGGTGTCTATCTGAACATTGATAACAGAAAAGGTATTTTTTGTTTGAACGACGAATTAGGTGTCTATCTGAACATTGCTAATAGAAAAGGTATTTTTGTTTGAACTGTTGGGTTTTTAAGTTACATTAATGGTTAAAATATGGTGAATGGGAAATGGAGGGAAAAATAAAATATTTGAGTAATATTTGAGTTTTCATCCTTGACAAAGGAACATTGTCCCATATTGGAAGAGGAAAATGTTTTTGATGGGTATATAAGCAATTGATTTTCTTCTAGCTCTTAAAGAGTTGAGAAGAAGACAAGCATCGAGCCGTCGTCGTCGCTCGGCTCGGCTTCGGCTTCGGCCTCGGTCTAATGATTGATTGATTAATTTTTTGGACCAAATTATTTGTTAATAGTAAATTATTAACAGAAATGTTATTAAATATCTATTTTAATAACAAAATATTAATATTAAAATAAATATTAATATTAAATCCAACGGTCCGTTATCCGTTTTCTCCATTTTTTGAATTCTCGGTTTTTTGTTGTGTAAATAGACATTTATGTTATGGCATTTATGCTATGGCCATTTTGCATAAACACCCATTCTGAAGAGTTGCACCTCTTTAGTTATTAACCCAACATTGGCTATAAATATAAGTCCATTCTCTCAGATTTTTCATACGAATTTCTGAGTTCTCCTCCTTTCTTCTGCATATTTTTAACTTCAAAGAAAGCAACAATAAGTGTGATTTGCTACCGAACTTTGTGTTCGCTGAAACACTGTGGTTTGAAGTACCACTACACCAGTGTGTAATTTGTTCTATCCTGGGAGGAAATAATATATAACCTTGGGTACTAGGAGGAAATTGAATTCCTTAAGGAAACACTGTAAATTCAGTGGGCTCGGTTTAACTTTTGTTTAGTTTACATTTCTGTTTATATGTTATTTTATTTTCTCCAGAATTTTTCACGACCAAAATTCCCAACCCTCGGAGTCGTGATGGCGCCTAACATCATACTTGCTAGGCAAGCCAATGTTAGAGGGATTCAACATTTAAAGTAATTAAAACATAATACGAGGTCAAATATTATCCAATAAATGTATCAAAATAATTTATGGAAAAATAAAACGATGCCACGAAACTAATACTAATATCTAGCTACCCAGGGTTTAGTGTCACAATTCACGAACTACTAAATATTACTACAAGTATTTGGCTGAAAAAAATATATATTTGTTTTGAATTAAATAAAACAGTAAATAAATAATATGAAGAAGACTCCAGGAATCTGCGGACACCAGCAGATCTACCTCGTGTCTCCGTGCGAATGATCAGCTACTACTCGAAATCAACTCTGACCAGAACCTGGATCTGCACAAGAAGTGCAGAGTGCAGTATCAGTACAACCGACCCCATGTACCGGCAAGTGCTGAGCCTAACCTCGACTAGGTAATGACGAGGCTACGACGGGGCATTTATAATATAACTTGAATACAATTTTTAATAAAACAAAAAGGAAATACTAAACTAAATGAACATTAACTTGCAGTAAGTTATTCAGTAACGCAGCTATCTTTCCAGATCTCAGCTATAACCAATCCTTACGAAAATTTCCAAGTTACAATTCAAATAACGATAAGAGCAGAATATGGGAACAACAAAATAAAACAATGAGTATTCCAGTTTTCATCATATAACTAGTAACAACATGAATATTGTCCTTTATTACTCCTTGTTGCGGCGTGGAACCCGATCCCACATGTCCACCCTTATTTCTCCTCAATATATATCATATAGCCAGTAACAACATGAATATTCTCCCTTATTACTCCTTGTTGCGGCGTGCAACCTGGTCCCACCTATCCACCCTTATTGCTCCTCAATATATACCATCTAGCCAGTAACAACATGAATATTCTCCCTTATTACTCCTTGTTGCGGCGTGCAACCTGGTCCCACCTATCCACCCTTATTGCTCCTCAATATATACCATCTAGCCAGTAACAACATGAATATTCTCCCTTATTACTCCTTGTTGCGGCGTGCAACCTGGTCCCACCTGTCCACCCTTATTGCTCCTCAATATATACATCACCCTTATTCCACCTGTGGCGGCGTGCAACCCGATCCCACCTGTCCACCCTTATTACTCCTTATTGCGGCGTGCAACCCGCTCACACCAGACAATCACATCTCACCATTCATAATAAGGGTTTCACAATTTAGATTAAAATCCTTCACAATATTTATGTCTCAACCAAAGCAAACGGAAAGCTATACAATTAAGAAACTTAACCAATTATCACTACACAACGAAACTAACTGGAATGTATCATGAAACACTGACAACAAGTTCAACCATTAATGTACTACAATGAAGCTAAGGAACAGTTAATACCTTCAAATAAGTGAACAATATCTAACAAAAACAAGTAGACAAAACTAGAAGACATGGAAGCATCAATAATTATGAAACAATTAAGACATGAATATAATAAAATGGAAACGGGGATAGGGACATGCTAAACAGATAATTTGGTGGTGCATAGGTACTCCTCACCTCACCTATACGGCACATGAATGCAATTTCACATAGAATTTAAGTCGGGGATTCCTAATCACTCAAGTCAAAGTTAGACCAAACACTTACCTCGATCTCACAGGCAACTCACTGCTCAAGCACAGATTTTCAATTAGAATTTGCTTCCAACCCACTCGTATTAGTTTAATATCATTAAAGTCTTGCTAAAGCAACTAACTTTAATGAAAAATTATGGTTTTCCTAAGTTTTCCTATCAAAAGACAAAAATCGACTCTGGGCTCGCTTGGTCCAAACTCGAGATTCGGACCAAAATTCGTTTACCCATTCTTCCCCGAGCCCGGATGTACAATTGGTTTTGGAATTCGACTTGTCTAAAATCCTAAATTTCGAAATCCCTAAGTTCTACCGAAAAGTCCCTAATTCTACAATGAAAACTCTAGATTCTAGGTTGAAATCTTCTTAAAAGTTGCAATAGATTGAAAGGAATTAGTTAGGAATCAATTACCTATGATTTGGAGAAGTTAGGGTCTTTGGAAAATTTCCTATGGAGGTTTAGGGTTTGAGAGAATTGAAAAATGGGTGAAAATCCCGTCTAAGTCCCAACTTAACAACTGCAGATATCACAATTGCGACTGGAGCTTCGCATTTGCGAGAAAGATATCGCAATTGCGAACCTCTTTGCATTTTTGCATCTTTCGCATTTGCGACTAAGATGTTGTATTTGCGACCACTGCCCATCGCACTTGCGGGCAGAATCTTCGCATTTGCGATTATGGCCTTCCCAGTCTTGTTCGCAATTGCGATCAAAATACTCGTAAGTACCAGGCCTGTCACCTTCGCAATTGCGAAGCTTGATCTGGCAATTGCGATGCCTGATCTCGCAATTGCGAGATCAAAGGCCTGCACCAGACACCAGATGCATCAACTATATTTTCTAAGTGCTAAACACTCCGTAGCCTATTCAAAACTCACTCGTGCCCTCGGGGAATCCAAACCAAACATGCACGCAAGTCTAAAAACATCATACGAACTTGCTCGTGCGATAAAATCATAAAAATAACACCTAAAACTACGAATTTAACATCAAAACTCATGATTTTCTCAAGAACACTTCAAATTCACTATTTTCTCAACCGGACGTCCGAATCACGTCAAATGAACTTCGATTTCCACCAAATTTCACAGATAGGACTTAAACATTATAACAAACCTGTACCGGGAACCGGAACTAAAATAAGGGCTTGATACCGACGAGTTCAAACATTAATTCAATTCTTTATTTCCTTTTAAAATTAAGTATAACATGTTTTCTTCAATATTTGATTTCTAAAGCTAGGGACCTTGAAACTCAATTCCAGGCATACACCCAAGTTTTATATTTTACTACGGACCTCTTGGGACCGTCGGAACATGGGTCCGGGTCCGTTAAGTCAAAATATTGACAAAGTCAACTAAAATCATATTTTAACTCTAAAAAGTATTATTTCTTATATTTTCACATAAGGGCTTTCCAGATTCACGCTCGGATCATGCACGCAAATCGAGGTGATTAAAAATAACGTTTCTAAGGCTAATGAGCTCAAAATGGTTTCTTAATTCATAAGATGACCCTTTGGGTCATCACAGATTTATTTTACAAATACAGTGTAATAAAATCTTTGTGTGATACTCACTATTTCTGGAGAGTAAAATCATTATGGTTTTCTACTCTATTGCAGATTAAAATCTACGTGATTTTAACGTTGGTTTGTGTCATTCTTTTACAGAAATGAAGAATGACAACAGGATCCAGAATGTTCCTATGGTGACTGCCAATGCATCGACAAGCCGAACAACACTAGCATTGGCACCGGTGGAAAAACCCAGAAAATTTTCCGGGATTGATTTCGAGTGGTGGTAGCAGAAGATGTCTTCTACTAGACTACTTTATGTCTGCAGAAGTTCATTAGGGAAGATGTTCAGGTTCTGCCTGATGAAACTACAGAGGTTTAATGCTTTGCACTCTGATTTTCTGTGCAAGAATTATATTCTTAGCGTACTGGAGGACGATCTGTATAACGTCTACAGTGGCGTAGAGACGTCAAAAGAATTGTGGATTGCGCTTGAAAGGAAATACAAAACTAAAAATGTCGGGTTGAAGAAATTCGTTGCCGCAAAATATTTGGACTACAAAATGGTAGATAGCAAGTCTGTAATTACCCAAGTCCAAGAATTGTAAGTGATTATTCACGATCTCCTTGCTGAAAGTATAAGTTGAACTAATTCTAATGTTGAAAGTAGTATTTTTAGTATTTTTACTAACAAAAGTTTCATTGAAGGTCTTGTCATCAATGAAGCATTCCAAGTTGCAGCGATGATTGAGAAGTTGCCTCATTTGTGGAAGGACTTCAAAAACTACTTGAAACACAAATGCAAGGAGATGTCGCTTGAAGATCTCATTGTTCGGTTAAGAATCGAAGAGGAAAACAAAGCTGCTGAAAAGAGAGGCCGTGGAAACTCAATAATAATGGGAGAAAACATTGTTGAGGATACTGCTCAAAATAAGAAAAAAAGGAAGCATGCTTTTGTACCGAAAAGAAACCCAAGCAAGAAGCGGTTCAGCGAAAATTGCTACAAATGTGGGAAAGATGGACACAAATCTACAGATTTTCGTGCTCCGAAGAAAGACAAGAAGAAGGGTCAAGAAAACATGGTTGAAAAGCACGAAGATGTTGATGACTTATGTGCTATGCTTTCCTAATGCAACCTGGTGGGCAATCCTAAGGAGTGGTGAATTGATTCTGGAGCCACTCGCCATGTTTGTGTTGTTAGAGAAGCTTTTGCTACATATGCTCCTATTGAACCCGAAGAGACGCTTTCTATGAGAAATATTGCAACTGCCAAGATCGAAGGATGTGGGAAGATATTTCTGAAAATGACTTCTGGCAAGGTGGTGACCTTGAACAACTTCCTTCATATTCCCGAGATTAGGAAGAACTTAGTCTCTGCTGGACTTTTTGTAAAAAATGGTTTTAAGTGTGTTTTTGTATCCGATAAGGTTGTAATAAGTAAGAACAAAATTTTTGTAGGAAACGTCTACCTAACTGAGGGCCTTTTCAAGCTGAATGTAATGGTTGTTTAGAATAATAATAAAATTTCAGCTTCGTCTTACTTACTTTAGTCAAATGAACTATGGCACATACATTTTGGTCATGTCAATTATAAAACCTTGTGTAAAATGATTAATTTGGAGGTATTGCCTAAGTTTGAATGCGACAAATCAAAATGTCAAATATGTGTGGAATCTAAGTATGTTAAACATCCTTATAAGTCAACTGAAAGGAATTCAAATCCTTTAGACTTAATTAACACAGATATTTGCGACATGAAGTCAATACCATCTCGCGGTGGAAAAAAGTAATTCATAACTTTTATTGATGATAGTACTCAATATTTCTATGTTTACTTTCTTAATAGTAAAGATGAAGCAATAGACGCATTCAAGCAATACAAAAATGAAGGTGAAACACAACTTAACAAGAAAATCAAAATCATAAGAAGCGATAGGGGTGGTGAATATGAATCTCCTTTTGAAGAAACATGTTTAGAATATGGAATTATTTATCAAACAACGGATCCTTACACACCCCAATCCAATGGGATTGCGGAAAGAAAGAATAGTTCATTAAAGGAGATGATGAACACATTGTTGATGAGTTCTGGTTTGTTACAAAACTTGTGAGGGAAAGTCGTTCTTACGTTTAACCGGATACTAAATCGAGTACCCCATAGCAAAACACAATCGATTCCATATGAAAAATAAAAAGGAAGGAAGCCCAACTTGAATTATTTTATAGTGTGGGGGTGTTTGGCAAAAGTGCAAGTTCCTAAACCCAAAAAGAGTAAAAATATGACCGAAAATCGTTGATTGCGTTTTCATAGGATATGCGACCAATAGTAAAGCATATCGATTTCTGGTTCATAAATCAGAAAATTCCGATATTCATAATAATACGGTTATAGAATCAGATAATGCTAAGTTCTTTGAAAATATATATATATATATCTGTATAATAAGGAATATGAGTCGATTGGTGAAGGATCTAAACGACCTGGGGAAGAAACAAAATAAAGTACATTTAATCAGGAGGATCCAAGATGTAGTAAATGTCAAAGAATGTCTACTTCATTTGTACCAGATTTTGTGACTTTCTTATTTATTTATTTTAATCCACTAGGCAAGGCCTAGGGCTAGTTTTTATATATAATGATAAATAAGACAAACAACATCCAGAGTTATCTCACAAGGAGTGAGATGTTAATGTGTGGTAACTATACATAACATCCTATTACCGATATTAAGCTTAAGAAGCCTAATATTAGTATCACAATTGAGTCCATTAACTAACATGATTGAGCTACATTTGAAAACTAGCCAATTATAAGAACGGTAGGTATTGCCCAGTCGTGCAACATATGTGTATTCTTCATTGTGTATCACAAAGTATTTCAACATGTCAGCTTGGACCTTATGTAGCCTTTCCCTATTGTCACGCTTAGGGAAGGATTCAAACTGATCCTCGTGCACTTTTACAACTTCTTCTAGGCTGGTCAGTCGTTGAAAGATGTCCCCATATGTATCTTTGCTCCATGTAGAAAGAGCCTTCTTCACTTTCTTTAGTTTGGCATTGAACATCACAAAAGGATTTGCATGAAACTCAATGTGCCAGTTCTCCTTCACTACTGCTTTAAATGTCTCATGTTTAGCCCATAAATTCAAGAATCTAACTGACTTCTTCACAGGCCTCTTTTCAATGTCACAGCTTAGCAACATAGGTCTATGATCTGAGCCTATTTTAGCTAAGTGTGTGATCTCAAACGCTGGGAATAAGTTCTGGAATTCCAAATTAGCAAAACATCGATCAAGCCTCTTGAATATACATTCCTCATCAGCCCTACCATTCCACCAAGTGAATATGCTACCCTTGAACCCCAAATCAGTGAGATTACAAGTATTGATACAATGTCGAAAATCATCTACCTCATTGATTGAAACTTGCAGGCCCCCAAACTTCAACTCTTCTTCCCATATCACATTAAAATCCCCCCCAACCAACCATGGAGCAGTCATGTCCCTAGCCAGATTGTACAAAGAATCCCAAAGCTCTATCCTCTCTATGTGATCACACTTTGCATACACAAAGTTAAGACCAATTCCACATAAGTTTCAGTGTGAAATAGCCTTAAAGTAATTCGTTGCATGATACGCTCAATTTACACCTTAAAAGAGTGCAAGCGATCGTTGTCAAATATAGTAACCCAACAAGGTTGGGGTCGAATCCCACAAAGAACAATATGAGGGCGATTAGGAATGCCAGAGAGTTATCACTTATCGCGCAATGCCAAATAATTAAGATTTTGGGTTTTTGATAATTGTTTATATCTAAATGCGAAAATATAAACTAACCTAGAAAGCGAGTAAAATGATCAATGGCAACA
>ML508928.1:10022-32305 GCA_005239535.1 Nicotiana rustica
ACCTCTATTTCCTCATGATCCTGCCTACGAACCAACTCAATATCCCGAGCAATATCAATAACTTGCTCAAATGTGACTCCAGACACCCTCTCTCTGGTCATCAAAATCCGAAGCTGATGCGAGAGACCATCTACAAACCTCCTAATCCTCTCCCTGTCAGTAGGGACAGTCTCAGACGCATGTCTGGCTAACTTAGAAAACCTCATCTCGTACTGGGTGACTGATATTTCTCCCTAGTGCAGCTGCTCAAACTGCCTGCGCTGCTCCTCTCTGTGGGACTGAGGAACATATTTCTCCAAAAAGATCGTGGAGAACTGCTGCCAGGTGATAGGTGCTGAACCAACCGGCCTACGCCTCTCGAATGACTCCCACCAAGTAAAAGCAGCAGCCGCAAACTGAAAATGTAACAAACGAGACCCTACTGGTCTCCAAAATACCCGCAGTACATAGTATCCTCTAGCATTTATCAAGAAAACCTTGGGTGTCCTCACCCTCTGTGCCACTGAAGGTCGGAGGCTTAAGTTTGCTGAATCTCTCCAACCTGCGCTGCTCATCCTCAAGCATAACAGCGGCCACAAAATCCTGAGTTGGAGCAACCGGCTGAACCGGTCTCACAGTCACTCTGCCCATCAGGCAACCTCACAATCACTCTGCCCGTGAAAGGGTACATAGTCCGGGGTTTCATACCCTCAGGACAGGATTTAAAGACATTACTTACCTCAAAACTAGCCCGGAACTATTCTATGATACGCTTGCCTCGCGAATCAACCTCCGAAGGCTCCAAATCTACCAAGTTTATATTTTTATCATCAATATGTGCTTAAGGAACAATTTCCAATCGAAAGATATCAAATTTAACTCAAAATCCGAAACCGGGCAAAACTCGACCCCTGGTCCCGCATTCCGAAACTCAGAAATTTCTATACAAAAGTGTTCTTCGTTCTCTCACGAGTCCGTACACATAAAGAACACTAAAATCAGAGTTCGTTTGACCCTTCAAATCGATCGCTAAAGGTCTCATAATATCAAGCCCTAAAACCCAATTTTTCTACCGATTTTTCATGAATTTACATTGGTTTTATGTTCTATAATCACCCATAATCGAGTTTTAATGACTAGAATACTTACCTCAATGAAGAACACGGATTTACCTCTTCAAAATCGCCCCCAAGAGCTCTTTTCCGTGCAACAATGGTGAAAAATAAGGTTTATGTCGCGGGAGGGATTTTATTTAACTGACTAGTAAATTGTTCTCCGCAATCGCAACCTTTCCCCTGCGATCGCACAGTGCACTCACTTCGACCTCCACAATCGCAGCCCCAGGCACGCGATCGCACAGTGCTTTTGACCAACGACCCCACGCGCCTATAACAACCCTATGCGATCGCACTCTTCCTCACGCGACCGCACTGGCTTACCTACTCGACCTCTGCGATCGCGGGCACACCTATGCGATCGCAGAGTGTAAATTCTGCCCCTCCCAAAATGCTCTATGCGATCGCGGCTCTCTTCACGCGATCGCAGAGAGTAAAAATCTGTTGCACTGACACCAGAAAGCCAGCAATTGTTCTAAGTCCAAAAATGCCCGTAGTCACCCGGAATCAATACCGAGCCCTTCGGGACCCCAACCAAACTTACCAACATATCCCATGACATCATTCAAACTTAGTTGCACTCTCGAAACACCAAAACTAACATCAAAACACCAAATTTACATCGGATTCAAGCCTAAAAACTTTGATATTTCTAAAATCCACCAACGATGCCGAAACTATTCAAAACAACTCCGATTTACCTAAAATTTTGCAGACAAGTCCAAAGTAACATTACGAACCTGTTCCAACTATCGGAATTCCATTCCGACCCCGATAGCCTATTTTCCACTTCCGACCGGAATCGCCAAAAATTAACTTTCGCCAATTTAAGCCTAATTCTACACCGGACATCACAAAATTATTTCGGACACACTCCCAAGTCCCAAATCACCTAATGAATCTATCCAAGCCATAAAATTTGCATTCTGAGGTCGTTTACCAATAAGTCAACTCTCAGTTGACTTTTCCAACTTCAAGGCTATTTTTAAAGACTAAGTGACTAAACTCTCACTACAACCATTTCGATTTCAAGCCTATCAAATCTAACACATCAAATACCGTATAACCAATCTGCAACAAGTCAATAACATCAATAAAAAATTCAGGTTTTACGTAACGACGAACCGGGTCGTTATAGGATATTTGCTCCGCATGTCCTCCTCGGACTCTCAAGTTGCCTCCTCGACTGGTTTGCCCCTCCACTGCACCTTTACGGCAGAAACTCTCTGGGACCTCAACTGGCGATCCTGTCTGTCAATAATAGCAACTAGTTCCTCCTCGTAGCCCAACCTCTCATCCAAATGAATGGTGCCGAAATCAACCACGTGTGAGAAGTCGGCGTGGTACCTCCAGAGCATGGATACATGAAAAAACGGATGGACTCCTGATAAACTGGGAGGTAAATCAAGCTCGTAAGCAACCTCTCCAACTCGCCACAACACCTCAAAAGGACGTATAAACCTCGGGCTCAACTTTCCCATCTTCCTAAACCTCAGAATACCCTTCATCGGCGAGACCTTCAACAGAACCTTCTCTCCCTCCATAAAAGATACATCACGCGCATTCTGATCCGCGTAACTCTTATGTCTGGACTGTGATGTGCAAAGCCTCTCCTGAATCAACTTCACTTTCTCTAAAGAATCCTTCACCAGGTCTGTGCCATATAACTTAGCCTCGCCGGGATCAAACCACCCGATAGGAGAACGACATCACCAGTCGCACAAGGCCTCAAATGGAGCCATCTCGATGTTGGAATGATAACTATTATTATAAGAAAACTCGGCCAGAGGCAAGAACTGGTCCCACTGACCTCCCAAGTCAATCACACACGCCCTGAGCATGTCCTCCAATATCTGCACTGTCCGCTCCGACGTACCATCAGTCTAAGGGTGAAATGCTGTGCTGAGATCTACCTGGGTGCCCATCTCACTATGCAATGCTCTCCAGAAGTGCGAGGCGAACTGAGGACCTCGATATGATATAATGGACACTGGCACACCGCACAACCGGACTATCTCCTGAATGTAGATCTGGGCCAACCTCTCAGTAGTATAAGTAGTAGCCACTGGGATGAAATGCACCGATTTGGTCAACCTGTCCACAATGACCCAAACCGCGTCAACCTTCTGCAAAGTCCGAGGCAACCCAACTACGAAGTCCATAGTAATGCGCTCCTATTTCCACTCAGGAATGGGCATCTACTAATGTAGGCCTCCTGGCCTCTGGTGCTTGATCGACTCTCATCCACACTTCTATTAAAGTAGGAAGATGAGGGTCGGTGCATCTTTCACCCAAATGGTCGGGATCAAATCCTCAGAGAGTTATGATTTTGGAGTTGAGCTTCTAGGTGATCTAGTAGTGGTTCGTGTTCCTAATTGCACTTTTCATAATTGTTGGTTTTATAGTATAACTACGATTTATACTAATGATAATTGCAATTGAACTACTATTATCTTTTTAGGTTGTTTTCTAATTGGATAAAGGCACTAGGGTTATGACTTTTACCTAGGCGAGTAATTAACGGATTCTAATATCTAAGGAAAAGATGTTATTCGGGGAATTATGATATAGCCAATGCTCCAAAGTTACCCACTCTATACCTCTCGGTAGTTTGAGTGGCTATGACTAATTTCCTTTCTCAAGGTCAATTGGGTGTCAAATTTGCACAAGCGATATGGGCTCAAGTAGGGTTTTACTCTCTCGAGGTTTAACCCGTTAATTGGGACTATCAATTCTCATGGTTTCATCCAAATTCCTTGTTGGGTTGATTTTCTAGACTCAAGTCCTCTTTCTCAAGAAGGAACCAAGTCAATTTAACACCAATTAGTGTTTTCAACCACCAATTTTAACAAGAAAACCACAAATCAACCCAAATATCCATCACCCATAAACAACTAAGCCCTAATTTAAAGACCCACACTAGGGTTGAGACACAACCCTAGCTAATGTGTTTAGCTACTCATAATCAATGAAGAAATCACAGAAATAGATGAAGCAAAATCCATATGATTGAATTATAAAATAAAATAGGAAGATTCAATGTTGAAATCTAGCTAACATTGCTCAAAAAGATGAAAAGAAACTATTCATGAGCTGCCCACAATATCTGATACAAAGCTTAACCTAAAATAAATACAAAATAAGCTATTTATACTCAGCCAAAAATTCCGGAAAAAAATGCCCCTACGGGATCACCGCGGACAGCGTAAAATGGACCGCGGCCGCGGTAAGGCTTTTAAGCTTCAAAATCCTGGGCTTTGAACTTGGCCACCGCGGTCCGCATAAAATGTATTGCAGCCGCAGTGGCTTCATCGCGGACCGCAAAGAATGGACCGCGGTCCACGTCAGTCTTCTGGGCTTCAATTGCTGGGTCTCTAAACCTCTTGACCACGGACCGCGTAAAATGGACTGCGGTTCGCGGTGCTCTTGGCCTTCATAACTGGTTCTCTGAACCTCTTCACCGCGGTCTGTGTAGAATGGACCGCGACCGCGGTTGAATTTGCCTTGGAAATGAGCCCTCTGAACGTCACCACCATTGACCGCATAAAGTGGACCGCGGTGGTCACTTGAGCTTAGCATTTTGTTGTTCTTGGTACTTGTGCAAGTTTCACTCCTTTTTGAGCAGAGCTTTGACTATTTGCCATCCTTTTTAGCTCAACCCTGCAACAAGCACAACACGTAAGCCTTTGGGACTATTTTGTGTAGAATTGCATCCAAAACTTAAGCAAGATAGAGTGTAAAACAAGGTAAAATCCATAGTTATCAAGTCCCCCAAACTTAAGCTTTTGCTGGTCCTCAAGCAAACAAAATAAGCCCCACCCTTTTTTGAGTAATTCCAATAAAATTCAGTTGTTCTAAGGTAACCATTTCTAGCATCAATTGGGACCAACAATTGCCCTCAATGCAAATGAATCATTAACAACATTTGAACCTTTTAAAACCATGGATTTAAGTGCGACACAAGAGCATCAAGAGTTGACTCGACTCATCAACGAAACTCTTACTACTACTTTGGTCATTGTGGAACCCAAACTCATACTCCTCAACTCTCCCTAAGCAAACCTCACTTTAAGATTGTAATACTCAAACAAGGATAATGGGAGTTCACTCATCTCTCTCAAAGAAAAGACTTAAGTCCGGCTCAAAGTACCATAGGCTTGCCCCTTATGTGAGTCACCACTAGTGTAAGCTTCATTCAACTCAAGATCATATAGGACTTTTGTGGGTAAATGATGAAGGCTTTTGGTTAAAGGTAGGAAATATTTGGTCAAAGTGAGTTCTATCTTCCCTTAAGCACTTCATTTATTTCACATTCTCTTGACTTCTTGAGTTATTTACCTCTTTCTGAGGGGTTAGAGAGACACACTGTCACTCCTTTTTGTTCATTTCAATCATTTTTCTTATTTCCAAGCGTTTCACACCTTTAATCTCTTTCTTTTCATTGATTCCCTTTTATTTCTTCTAACTTGTTCATTCTTTTTGGCTTTTTGATTTTTGTTTTCTTTCTTTTTCATTGCCTTTCCTTTTCTTCTTTCGTGTACCTTCTTTTTCACTTTGTTGCATTCCCCGTCTCTCGCCTAAAATTACGTTTTTGCTTTACGCTAAGGGAAGAAGGGGTTCCAAGATAGGGTTAAAATTGGTACAGGCTTGTATCATGGCTTTTTGAAAGAAAAATGTCTAAGGCTCAAAAGGGTTGAATAGGGAAATTGTCATTGGGAGGTTATGGAGATGTTCAAGTCACTATTCGGATCAAGGAGAGCCTATAATCACCTCTTAAGTCAAACTTCACTTATGATTTTCCCTAGACAGACATTCAGGGCAAGTTCTAGACTAATGACACAGGACTTGGACTTGCAATTCAAACTCTCACCAGTCATGCTATGGGATTGCTAAAGAAACAAAGTCGGGGGCCCACAATGACCTCGGTTATGCTTTGAGAAACACAATGGTCTCGAAAAACTATTTGATGCTTATCAGTCAACACAAGAGTCTCAAGGTCACCACTTTCACCATCCTAAACACAACAATTTGTTTTTGACCACATGATCAAAGGCAAATGTGCTAGGCCCAAGTGAAGCTTTGCTTGAGGCATCTCTATTCACTAGCTATTATTACAAAAAGCAAAAAGAAAAATAGACTCAAACCCTTAAGATGGGTGTCACACCATCTATCCTCGGGAAGAGCCACCCGGTTCACACAAATTCTACCTTTGGAAATAACCGTGGCATTAAGAAAACCAAAGGCTTATTGCATACGAAAATTTCAAAACAAGAAGCTATGAAGGAAAAATAAGAAGCTATAAAAAGGAAAAGAAATGCGGAAAGTAAAATGCGTAAGATAGAATAAAATATGTACATAAGGGGATTTAGTCGAATATACATAAAGGGGATGAATATATACATTAAAAAGTAACTTTATATACATACCAAAAGTGAAAAATACTAAAAGTTACTGGAATAGTAAAGTTATTTACATACCAAAATCAAAAGAAAGCATAATAAAAAGAAAATAGTATCTGGATTATACAGTCATCCATCCAAATCAATCAAAATAGGGACACTCCCCCAACTGAAAGCTAGCATTGTCCTCAATGCTAACTAGCAAAATAAGCTCAACAATGTAAGGAGAAAGAGAGTAAAGAAAAATTCCCTATTGGCCCTCTGCCTGTGTGGGATCCTCAGTGTGGGTCCCGGGGTCTGTGGGCTGTGGGGGAACCTGTGACTGGTCCCCAGAGCCCTGTGCCTCCGACTAGAACTGGGCATGTACCTCCTCTGTGGCCTGGGCCTGCACTGGTGGTTCTGCCAACTCAATCACAATGCCATCTGTACATGGCCACTCTCCTCTTCTTAGCTGGCCTCTCTCTCTTTGGCTCTAGCTCGGGCTGGGCAGCAGGGTCCTGAAGCAGCAAGTCTAATGGAAGGTGGTCCTCCTTAAGCTTATCTACCTCCTTCCTCAGCTCCTTCACCTACTCCTTGGAAGCACGAGTCTTCTTTATCCTCTTGGTCTCCTTTTCAAGACTCTTTAGTGCTTTCTCATGTGAATCCACAGCATCCAGGATCAACTTCTGGTTGTCAAGGATTTTCTTCTGGTTGGCTAGAAGTTCCTTGAGAGTATCCTCAACAGACTAGGGTACCTGTGGTGGAGGGGGTGTAGCCTGGGCTGCCACATACGAAGAGAGTACGGACAACTTAGAAGTAGTTGTCTGCATCAAGTTGTTGATGCTGGAAAGGGACTGGTTCAGTCTGCGGGCAGTCAGAGGATATGCCCCTGATGCAGGAATGCGTGGGGCTGCTGAAGTGAAGGGACCCGGAGCAATGTCTGGGATGGCTTACTCGGGCTGAGAAGATTCTATTACAACCACTGGCTCTTCAGACTGGCCAATGGAAGCAATGGATTTACGTTTGTACTTCTTGCTCTTTGGATTGTCATCACTCTGAAGATCATACCAAGAGAACGGAGCTTTGGGCTTCACCTTCACTTCAAACTTCCTCTTTTCTACTCCTTGGTCCTCAAATTACATGGTCAGGAAGTTTGGGAAGGGGTAAGCTCTATCACCTTCATTTACCACCCGGTTGATAACGGTGGACATGAAATTCCCGACATTAATCGGGTACCCCACCATGATAGAAGAAATCAACACAACACGCTTGAGAGGAATAGAATTTTCATGAAAGGTGGGGTCAAGCTTGTTGCACACGAACGTCGCCCAACCTTTGGCCTCAAAATTTAACGTTCTCTTGAAAATTGTCTTCCCTGATTGCAACCAATCAGGGGTTTCACCTGGGATGGCCAAGTGCTCCGCTAGCTAATGACGGGCCTCATCACTCGCATCCAGTTTCTCTAGGTACTGTGTCTCATCTTCATCATCAAACTCCAGATATGCATTCAATGCCGCCCCATCCAAAGGTACAGTGAGATTCCTCACCATGGTTGCCTTGGAGTTCTTCTTCAGATAGGCCAAATTTGTGTAAAACTCCTTGACAAGATGTCCATTGGCATCCGACAAGTAGCAAGAGAATTAATCCCAACCCTTTCTCTCCCTGAATTGTATTTTCACATTGGGGTTGAGTGGCAATAGATCCTTGGTGATGAACCTGCGCTTCGGTATCAGTTTTCTCTCCTTCCACCATTCCCGTAATTCATGAAAGGCCGGCTCACTCATGAATCTGTCTTGCCAAGCCTTAGGCTTCCTTTTTCTCTCAACTCCCCCAACTTGAGGTTCACCCCCTGTTTGGGGTTCATCTTCTGCTTCTTCATCCTCGGAGTGTTCATCTGACGGGGAAGCTGTGGGTGAGGTGGAGTCTTCATGAGCATTCCCTGCAACTGAGCCTTCAGACGACTCAGAATGGGCTGATGCTTGGGCAGGGGGAGAGGTAGAGGGATCATTGGTCAACCTAAACCTCTCCGGAAAGTCTGGGTAGTGCTCTAGTATGGATTCTGAGGACTCTCCTCCGGAGGGTACATACTCACTTCTCGATTGGGAAGCAGCTCTATCCATAGCCCGAAGGGCTTTTCTTGTCTCTTTCATAACTTGCCGGACTTTGGGGGCCAGTTTGGTTGTCCCTTAACCTCTCCCCCAGGAAGATCTCCCCTGCCACTAGGTTTACTACCACCTCCTCTCAACAGGACCATTTTTTGCAAGTTCAAAACATTTAAACAATGTTAGTACCCAAGCAGTGGATAGATGGGAGAACAGAGGAACATCAGATACAGAGAAATGAGTTGCAGAAGTAGGATCGCGGACCACGTAAAAGCGACCGTGGTCCGCAGTAAGGAGGGTAAAGAAGAATGAACTCTCTGAAGGTGGGCACCGCGGACCGCGTAAAAACGACCGCGATCCGCACTTAGGCCTCGCGGACCGCACAAAAATGACCGCGGTCCGTGGAGAAGTGGGGTTCAGACTACCCACTCTTTTGAAGTCAAGCACCGCGGACCGCACAAAAAGGACCGCGGTCATCAAGTGGAGACTGAATTCAAGCACTGCGGTCCGCGTAAAATCACCGCGAACCGCGCTAATTCCAAAAACCTAGGGTTTCAGTTTTACAGTTAATTTCAAGTTCAAAGGCACATGATGTTAAAACCATAAGTGTTTAATAAGCAAAATTAACTACAAATTGTCTAAATTGAGCATTATGAACTAACCCTAACATGGTTAAAGGCTTAAAGAATAAAAAGGGAGAAAAAGAGAAGAAAATCTACCAAATAAACAAGAAATTAATCAAATTAAGAAGTTATGGAATCACAATTACACTTACTAGATGTGGGATGATGATTAGATGAATGAAATGGACACTTGAAAGAATGGAGAGTGATGCACAGGTGAAATTTTACTGTGGAGAGTTAAAGTGCGTAAAGTGTAAAATGAAGCCCTGAAGGTCTATTTATAGAAGGGGCCTGGGACCCATTGTACTTACCCACCGTGGACCGCGTAAAATCGACCGCGGTCCATGGACTTTCAACTTTCTGAGCAAATGGACAATTGGCCACTGCGGACCGCAAAAACTCAACCGCGACCGCAGTGGTGCACCGCGGTCCGCAAAAAAGGGTACCCCGGCCAGGAAGCAAACTTTAGAGACTCATTTTCTTGTGAGATGTCTCCGCGGACCGCGAAAAGAGGACCGCGGTCTGCAATGCAAACTTCAGAGAGCTGACATTCCAACACTTAGCTTTTTGCCCTGCATCAAAATAATTCCTACAACGTCCCAAAACCAGTTAGTGCAAAAATGAGTTCTATACTACCAAGAAAATCAAAGAAAAACAAAAATAAAGACACATAGGTTGCCTCCCAAGAAGTGCCTGATTTAACGTCGCAGCACGACGCATGTTACCAAGTTCATTTGAGATGGAGAAGTTCTACCACATGGCTGTCATCAATTTTGCCCAGGTAGTGCTTGACCCTATGCCCATTAACTCTGAAAATCTCCCCACTTTTGTTCTTTAGATCAAGTGAATCAAACGGAGTCACAAACACAACTTCGAAAGGTCCACTTCATTTTGACTTAAGCTTTCCCGAAAATAGACGTAACCGAGAGTTGAACAAGAGAACCAAGTCACCTACTTTGAACTTCTTGCCACGAGCATACTTATCATGAAGGTACTTCATTTTGTCCTTGTACAAGGACAAAATGGAGTAGGCATGGAATCTGAATTCGTCAAGTTCATTAAGCTGCTCCACACGAAGATTGGCTGCCACATACCATTCAAGATTCAACTTTCTCAAGGCCCACATGGCCTTGTGCTCTAACTCAACGGGTAGATGGAAAGCTTTCCCAAACATCAATTGGTATAGAGACATACTGATCGGGGTCTTGTAGGCAGTCCTATAAGCCCATAGAGCACCATCCAACTTCTTTGACCAATCGGTCCTATTTGCATTGACAATTTTTGACAATATACTCTTTATTTCCCTGTTTGAGACTTCAACTTGGCCATTCGCCTGGGGATGATATGTAGTGGTCACTTTGTGATTGACACCATACTTTGCAAGCAAAGTGTCAAAAGCTTTATTACAGAAATGCGACCCCCCATCACTAATGATTTCACGAGGCGTGCCAAAACTTGTAAAAATGCTCTTCTTGAGAAATGCAATAACACTCCGAGCCTCATTGTTGGGTAGAGCCACTGCTTCAACCCATTTAGAGACATAATCCACCGCCACGATAATGTATGTGTTCCCTCAAGAGATAACAAACGGGCCCATGAAATCGATACCTCATACATCAAAAATATCCACTTCGAGAATAGTATTAAGAGGCATCTCATCTTTCTTTGAAATCCCCCCGGTGTGAGCACGTGGTTTTTACTTACCATATAATCCTATAAAATCTCAGTAAAATAATTGGTTCTATGGATTTTTGTTAAAGTTTTAATGTTGTTTATGCGTTTATTTTACGTTACGCGGCCATGATTTGTCTTTTAAGTGTGTGAATATTTTAGTTAAGCTCATAATTTTAAATTACTATTTAAATAATAGCGGAGTATAAATTACTCGATATAGAATAAGTCAATATTTAATCTTTGGTCCAAGCACTCTTCCTTTAACAAAATCATGAAATTAAACTTAAATAGTATGTTTTAATTAAATAAATAAGTATTAAGATTAGAACTAATTGTTACATGTGTAATTTTAATTTAGGATAATTTAATTATTTAAGTTAAATATTATTAGGTTGAATTAAATAGACCTGGGCCAAAATTGCCCAGGCCCAAGACAGTTTCGCTCACCTACCCAGCCCAATAATCTCTTCATCCGATCTCACCCCCCCAAAACCCCAAATGACCCCGTTTAATGAAGTAAGGGAATCCCAGCCGTTGATCAAAGTAGATCCAACGACTGAGAACTAGCAAGCCTTTAGGTATAAGAGTGTTCCAAACACCCATCCCCCCCTTTATCGACCAAAGTCTAATACCCCCTCCCCACTCGTCTCTATCCTCTCTCCCTCACTGGCCAGTCCCCAGCGTAGTCCCACCCCTATGCCGCCAATCGCCTCCGGCGGCGGAGATTCTCCAATCAACACCAAAATTATACCAGATGATATCCATGACCCCCCCTCCAGTCTCTAATAAAACAGCGCCCCGCCCCTACTTCACCAAGATCAACCGCTTACTCATCGGAGAACACCAACCAACCAACCTCTCACCAGCCACCGACCCCTCTTCATCTTCTCCTCCAAACAGACCCCACGTCTTCTCCATTTTTTCATCCCCTCCATCCCTGAAGCAAGTCGCCTACCCTACCTCCCCGACACAAAAGTGCCGTTGTCACCTTCTCTCCCAAGCTTTCACCTTCAACAATGAAGACATACTTCCCCCTCTAAGACCTAACCTAGCAACCACTGGAAGCAACCAGAAGAGGATAAGATTCGCCCCTCTCTCGCCTCTATACACCGGTTCAAACGCTCAAAAGCACACACACTCCTAAGACTTTAACAACAATTGAAGTCATAGAACTCCAAATTTGAAATTAAAAAAGAATTCTGAAAATGATTACAAAAAGAGAAAAAACAGAACCAAAGAGGAGTATCGTAAAGCTATTCGAAGTTTCAATTTGTTTGCATCGTCTTTTTCTGGGTTCGGGAGATATTTGAGTTGAAGAAATTGTTGTCCGCTGCTACGCCGCTGTTCTGACTCCGCTGTCTCACCTATGTATGTTTTCTTCTTGGAATTTTAAGCAATGCGTAATTTACAGGTGCGTCTGTTCACTCTATGATTTTTGTGTAGAACTCAAAGTTCAGATTCAATACAAATGGTATATTTCTTATGGGCTTTGTTTGGTGTGAATTATACAGTTATAGTGTTTAATCGTTTGATGGCTTGCTGTTGTTTGGATTTACCTTATCAGTTGTTGTGATTTTGATCCTGTCGAGTCAGATGCATGCTTTTAGTTTCTTTGTGAAATTAAAAATCAAAGTGTAGTGATAGGAACCTCCTCCTTACATTTTCACATACACTATTTTGCATGTCCTGATCTGATGTGTATGTGTGGAATGTGTTCATGGCCTTGTACCCTTTAATTGTGCGAAATTAGGATTTACTTGTATTTGTAAATTTAACATATGTAATCCTCTATGTTTGAGCTTTATACCGAATATGCTGTATATTTTGGTTTTAGCATAATGGAATGTTTGTGAACTTGTTTGAAGTACTAGTTCTAGCTAATACTTAAATATGCTATGGATTCAAGTCACATGGAAGAATGAATAGAAAATCCATTTATGTGCTTTATGTGAATGATACGAGACTTAAGATGATTATTAGCATAAATTGGGGTATATTGTTTTCACACGTTTAGTATAGACTCTATCGAGATTTTTGTGTTTGGCATAATATTCGAGTATATGATTTGGGATGTTATTATTTAAGAACATATGTTAACGTTAAGTAATTAATTTGTATTTGTCTAAAGATTTCGTAAGCGATGAAGGCGTGCGACGATGAGTTAAACTGCATCAAATTTGAGAAATGCAAATCTATTCGTGCTTTGTGCTGTTTCAAACCTGCCAAATTAGTTTATATTCAACATGCCATGTCTTGCTTGATTCTTATATTGAAGTGTAATTCAAATAGCAATTCAAATTTACTGCACTTGTTATGTCAGCAAATAATTCCACTTTTGTTTCCTTAGTGCTCCTCTTTATCATAAGATACAATCTGTTTTGCTTTGTCAATTCTTAGTGCAATTATCCTCGGCTCAATTTACGTTTCAAAAATTTCAAAAATACAATGCTTCTTTATTTTTTTACTTTATCTTCACATTTCATAAGCAATATTTTTATGTTAGCTTGAATATGCGAAAAATAATTTCCAAGTCTTGAAAAAATTAAGATTAGTACTACCTCCGGTTCAATCATTTAGCAGATTTTCTCTTGTGCCAATTAATTTACATAACCTCTTCCACGCAGAACTTTCCATATTTCTCATGACCTCAAATAATCCTACATTCTATAATTCAAATACTCTCTTCATCCTTATGATAACTTTACAAACAAATTAGGAGAACAAAACAACCCATGAACGATAAAAGTTTTGCTTCAAATAAGTAATTAAATCATCGTGACCATAGTCATGATTACGTTATCTACACTAAGGCGCGACAACTCATGTACCCGACTTCAAACTGTATTAAAATCACGTGTTGCAATTGCGGGTGCATTTCATGTGGCGTAATGTAACATGTCCAAAAGCAGACAAGTGCACGTCCTCGTGACTTGTTTTCAAGATAAATCCATAAATATTAAAAGCGGCTAAAGGTTAAAAGGTTAAAAATGCACAATAGGTTTAAAATATGTAACTAATCAGATAATTAGGCCAATTATTAATAGTTAAGCGACCCTGCTAAATCTACGAAATTTGGGAATGCCTAACACCTTCTCCCGGGTTAACAAAATTCCTTACTCGGATTTCTGGTCGCAGACAACTTAAAACAGAGTCTAAAATTCCTCGATTTGGGATTTTCAAAATAAAACGGTGTCCCGGAGCATCGTCTAAAATCCGGGTGGCGACTCTGAATAAATAATAAACAAATCCCAAATCCGAATAATGTCACTTAAAGTAAAAAAACTCCCTTATTACCCTTTATTACGTCGGGGGTGAAAAGGAGGTGTGACAACTCTGGCGACTCTGCTGGGGAGTTAACCCAGAATATCTGGTTCAGGGTTCAAGAATTCGAGCTTGTATAACTGTTATATTTTGGCTTTCATTATCTGATTTAACTTGTTTAAACCTGATGTGCTAATTGCCGCATTTACCGCTTTGATATTATTTGAACTGCGTATAAAACTGTGCCAAAACCTTTCTTCTCTCTGAGTCTTTTAAATCATCTGGAAAGTGTGTACTTCGTGTGACTTCTTTTCTATTAGAGTCATCCAAATTTTAGAACGAGGTACGAACAATTTGCAAAGCCGGTGAAGCTTCTGTATTTCTGTTACGCTGCCCCGTCCTCGGCTCGAGCTGTCCGCTCGGGTAAGCCTTGTCTAGAACAAAACCCCCGGGTATAAACCTAGTATGACATAACCTCATGACGGATCCCTAGTAGGAACGTTTATTTGCATCACGTGCATTTGACTTAGGGGACTCAACACAGGGGTTAGGTCTGTCTAGGACAGGTGAACCCAAAATGAAAGACTATCCTGATGCATCCTACTTACTATGTGTACAACATTTTGTTACGATTTGTTTGTTGACCGAATAAAAAAAAGAGATAACAGAAAAACCAAGAGAGAAATAGAATAGGAGATTTAGCCGATTTTTGACAAAAAAAGAAAGAAAAAAAAACCCGATACTCAAAATCATCCCGAAACTCTGCCAAAATTTCTGAAAAATAGTATTTCGAAACAAAGTGAGTCGGTGCATATTCTTCATAATTATGTTGAAATTTCCCGAACTACGCATTGTTTGATTATCACCGGATGTGAGATACGTAGGCAACCCTCATCGGGTCCAACCTTATTTTCAAAATCAAAATAGAAAAATACGATCGCAAAATTAGGTGATGTTTGTTCTTGCCTAAATAGCCAATTGTCCCAGCAGGACGCCGGAAGGCTGTGTTTGCAAAAACAATCACCTATAGTTTTTTTCGAAAATTTTGGACCAATTAGCGAGCACAACCCTAAAAGCCTCCTACCCGAAGTATTGAGAGGCCGTATTCACAAGGTTGGTCCATTTTTCTTTACTACAAAACTTTTGCAAAAATAATAATAATAATAATAATAACACTTTTTCGCGTTCAGTCAAAACCTTGTATGGCTTTATTTTCTTAATCAAAACATTTTAAACAAATGTGCATGACGAATACAGTTGAAAACACTCCCTTTAGGGCTGTCGAGGAAATTCCCGTGGGACTCCATATGTGGTGGAGCAACTTGGGGGAAGTTAGTAGAAAGTCTACCATAAAAGCTTTGGGCAGACTCACTGGCCTTCTAAAAATCAAGCCGAGGTTGGATATCGTCGAAGCTTTAGTGTCATTTAGGGACCCTGCCCACAACGTGTTCCACTTTTCAGACTTTGAGTTGACATCTACACTAGAGGAGATAGCGGGGTATGCTGGTCTCGGTGACAATCTTAGAAGCCGATATCCAGTGGCACCTAGGGAGGTAACTCCACATAAGTTCTTGGATCTTTTGAACATCAGTCGGGACACTCAAGACTCACACCTGGCGGAAGGGTTCTGTACTTTTTATTTTTTGTACAAAGGTTTTGGAGATCCTCGGGGCTATGAAGCTGACAATACTGGTCTTACTCACCATAAGAACGAGGTAAATGGGAAGCCCGCAGGGGGTTAGCTTTTGTGGTAGCATTCCTGGGCACTTTAATCGGCCCCCGAGGTGACGGACATATAGACATCAGACTGGTAGGGATGGCGGATTTCATAACGAAAAAGAACAATGGCACTCTTATACCAATGATCTTAGCCGAGATTTACCGTGCCCTGACCATTTTCCAGTCAGGGGAAAAGTTCTTTGAAGGGTGAAATCTGCTCCTACAGATTTGGATGATCGAGCACCTCTGTCACCGCCCAGGTTAGATGAACTACGGCTTAACCGGTCTGAAGTATTGAAGAATACAATACTCGGGTAGAAGGCCACAAATTTCCTGAGGGCATAGAGTCTTGGCACTCATATCTGAGTTCATTGACCGTCGACCGAATTGAGTGGACTTTCGGATGGCTCCCTGTCGGCGAGGTTATCAATATGTCCGCTGAAATGTGCTATCTTTTGTTATTGTGTCTGCGGAGTATCCAGCCATATGCCCCACATCGGGTCTTACGGAAATTGGGTAGACAACAAGGCATTCCACATGATGAGGACCTAATCCAACAAGCCATTGAGTTGTGTCCGAGAGCTACATTTCCGAAAAATAGGGTCCGTTTGATTTGGAACCAGTGCAGATTCTTAGAGACTCAGACTCGGGTACGAAACTTATCTCAAGGGGAAGTAGAGCCAGCCAATGTTTCTTGGTATTGTAGAAGAGGCCGAGAGCACCAAGAACCGGAGCGACCTGTGAAAAGACCTCACGTGCAGCATTTTACTGAGCAGACACAAGAACACTGGGGTTGGCTAGAAAAGGAAAACAACTACCGGGCTACAATAAGTAAACAGGAGGCCCAAATCCGAGAGCTCAAATTTGAAAACACTTTACAAACTGCTGCAGCCGAAGGGGAAAGAAATAGGCTGAACAAAGAAAATGAAGCCCTTAGGGCTCAAATCCAGAAAATGAGGATAGCCATTGAAAACCCTGAAAGGAGTATAGCCGATGAAAGACTTGTCACCAGCCTCAGGAAAACATTGTGTAGCTATGGGAACGACTTGGACAAAGCCGAGGAAGATTTGACCCGAGCCCGAGAAAAGTTGGCAAAGAATGTAGAAGAAAGGGCAGAATTCGTGCAAAAATTGAAGAGAAGGCACGACCAAGAAGTTCTAGGTTTGAAAGAAAGAATGGCCACCTTTAAAAACGATATGGCCAAACAAGCACAAAGGTTTAAAGCAGAAAGAGAACAGTGCTACGACATGATATCCCAGTTGGAAGAAGAATTGCGACAACGGAAAAAGCAGACTCACAAAGACGCCCAGGCTTTAGAGGCATGATCTCAGCAGATCGAGCGTCTACTTCAGGAGAAAGGTATCATCAGGAAAATGGTCCAGGAGATAGCTGATTACATTGACACCAAGTGCCAGGAATGCGAAGATATGACTCGGACCACCTTCTTCTCAGCGGTTATGATCTTTGTTCATACGATAATGGACGATCTCTACCGCCTCCAACAAGATATAGCACGCAGGCCCGTGGCAAGGCCGAATGATGCCCCACGGGTCCCTGAAGCAATGGAATCACTGATGTATTTTTGATATTTCTGGAGTCTGTATTTTATTTTCCTGCTGTAGTCTTGTCCAAGTCAACTGTAGTTTTTACATTTCCAAGAAAGCATGTCTTGAGTCTTTTGTAGTCTTTAAATTTCAAAAAAATGTATTGAAGTTTCTTATGAAGTTGAAAGTATTTTATCTAATGAATAAAAGTCTTAAAAAATGTTTATCTCCTTCCTTTTGATTTATCTCTTGAACTACGTAATGATCTGATTCACGCGGCGCCGTGATACGTAGGCCATCCACATAAGATTCAATCATAATCTTAAGAAAGGAAAGTGGGTGAGAAATATAAGAGCAAAAAATAATACAATGAAAGAAAGAAAAGAGTGATAGAGAAAGACAAAAGGATGAAAATAGGATAAACAATGAGGGAAAGTTCAAATCCGAGAAAAGAAAGTCGGGATGAGACACACAACTGTTGCAAAACATATAGAAAGAATTCAATTTCCTAGGTGCATTGCATACCCCAAACATGTGATTCCCTATGCGATAAATGTTTCAACCTAACGTTTTGGTGGTTCACTCTTAAAGGTGTTTTTCTAAGGTGGTTGGTTTTTGCGGTAACCTGGCTTCCCATCCTTACTTCACTAGATCAAAAGGAAGCATAGAAATGACATCCGAAGGTCACTTATCAATCGTCAACTCTTCAGTGGAAGACCCAAAACCAGTCATCCCTACATCTGAGTCAACCACAGCGGAAGAGAACAGGATCCTGCGTTGCCGCATGCTGGAAATATGGGACGCATGGTCCAATGGTAGGGAACCGCCCAGTTCCATCCCGGGCTTTCCCGAGATAATCCCCAGGAAAAGTTGAACTTCTAACATCCCTATAAGTTACCCGGCCATGCCACTCGGATACCCAACTATGTCGGCTCACTTTGCCGGAAGGCCTGCTGAGGTTCGCCCCCAGGTCCTATTTTCTGGTGCATCGTCCAACATATTCACCGCACCACCGAGCTCCGCCATGGCTCCACCAACTATAACCGGGACAAGCTTTGAGCCACCGACATTCACATTCCAAACGCCATCATTTCTTGGCACCACTCATGTCACTCCTGATTCATACCCCCAACAACAACCTCAGTATGAAGTCACTTTTGGATGAGATACGAAAAGCCCCGAGCACGAAGAAATGGATCAAAAAATGAAGAGTATCGAGCAGAGCCTCAAGAACATACAGGGGCTGAGCGAGTAGAAAAGCGTCTCCTATGCCGATTTGTGCATGTTCTTGCACGTCCACTTGCCTCTCGGGTTTAAAACCCCCAAGTTCGAAAAATATGACGGACATGGGGACCCCATCACTCATCTAAAAAGGTATTGCAACCAACTCCGAGGAGCAGGTGGGAAAGAGGAACTTCTCATGGCATATTTCAGAGAGAGCCTAACAGGGATTGCATAAGAATGGTACATGGACCAGGATATATCCCACTGGCACGTATGGGATGACTTAGCCCGGGACTTTGTTTGACAATTCCAATACAACGTGGATATCGCTCATGATAGAAACTCTCTATCCAACCTTAAAAAGAAGTCCTCAGAAAGTTTCAGAAAGTACGCTATTAAGTGGCGCGAGCAGGCGTCCAGGGTCAAACCTCCAATGGATGAGGTCAAAATGGTCAGCGTTTTTCTACAAGCACAAGAAGCAGATTATTTTCAAAATATGATGTCTTCCATGGGAAAACCATTTGCAGAAGCAATCAAAATTGGAGAAATTTTTGAGAATGGTTTAAAGACCAGTCGTATCCTGAGCCAATCGGCCATAAGAGCAACTTCACAGGCCATCCAAAACGGATCCGGGAGTGCAGCCAACAGAAAGAAGAAAGAAGAAGGGGCCATGATGGTTTCCGATGTCAGGGGTTCTCGGCAATACTCGGGTCCATTCCCTAAAACTTCCCAACACTACTATCCTCACCAAAACGCAGCTTATACTACGTCCCCTTTACCCTACGCGGTGATGAACGCTCAACCTCATCTCAGGCCGCAACAACAATACAACTAGAACAGAGCTCCACCCTCAAGAAATAACCATCCTCCCCCAGCTCCATACAATCCACGCCCTCCTCAAAACAACTACCCGTACAATGCTTACCCCCGTGAGCCACCAAGGAGACTCAATTTCACTCCCATCAGTGAGCCATATTCAAGTCTTTTCCCAAAGTTGGTCTAGATGGGCTTCTACATCCCGTACCTGCGTCCAGACAAAACCCAATATCAGTGTCATACAAACCCGGAACTAATTGTGCCTACCATTCCGGAGCAAAGAGGCATGACACGGAGGATTGCCGGACTCTCAAGCAGGCTGTGGAGAATCTTATAGAGCAAAAGAAGGTAGTGTTAAGGGATGAAGAAGCTCCCAATGTGACTAACAATCCACTACCCGCCCATAACAATGGGCCCGTCATCGGCATGATCTGCGAGGACCAAGATTTTGATCCAGCTTTGAAGGCTATCATCCAAATCGCAGACGTGGAGAAGAAGCCCAAGACAGCACCCAAGCCGATCCAAGAAACGAAGAACAGAAAACCCATCCCTCGGGACACGGGGAAGGCTGAAATCAAGACAAAAAGAGGACCCTCTAAAGACTCTGTTCTTTAAGTCCCCAGAGCACCCAAGAAGGAACAAGGCGTGTTAAGTCCTCCCAGAAAGCTACAACTCAACAAAGCTATGATGAATGGCTCGACAATGTATGTACCAAAGGGGATGTACGTGGCGCAGGGGAAAATAATTTCACCAAGGCTGAATGAGCCCGTGGTTATTAGCCGCGCGCCGCAAGCTCCCGTGAAAAATACTACTATTGTCCCTTAGAACTGCAACAAGACGGTAGTAACATACAAAGGGAAAGAGATCCCATGGGAAGCAATTAAAGCAAACTCCTCTGAAAAATACCTCAATCTAAAAGAGCTGGCCAAAAATAAGCACAAACGCTTCCCTCTTAAAAGACCTATCACCGCCGAAGAGGCTGAAGAGTTCTTTAAGAAGATGAACATGACTGAATATGCCACAATCTAAGAACTCAGGAAAACTCCTGATCAAGTATCACTTTTATCTTTGTTGATGGGCTCAAGCGAGCATCATAAAATACTCTTGAAAACGCTGAATGAAGCGTATGTGCCGGCAGAGACCTCAGTCGAACAATTGGAAAGAATAGCCGAGCATTTCTTTGAAGTAAACAAAATTTTTTTAGCCGGAATGATCTACCTCCCGAGGGAGCTGCTCACAACAAAGCCTTACACTTAACAGTTAAAAGTGAGAGATATTATGTGAAGAGAGTTATGCTTGATGGAGGTTCCGGGGTAAATATTTGCCCTTTATCAACACTACAAGGAATGGGAATCGACACTGAGAGAATCAGGCCGAATAACGTCTGTGTCTGTGCCTTCGATGGAATCAAAAGGGAAACTATTAGCGAAATAGACATAGTCATGACAATCGGCCCTGTGGACTTCACGGTAACCTTCCAGATCCTGGATATGGACACCTCGTATAACTTCTTGCTAGGAAGACCGTGGATTCACGCCGCTGGAGTAGTACCCTCTACCCTCCATCAAATGGTCAAATTCAAATATGAAAACCAGGAGATAGTGGTCCACGGGGAGGACGAGCAGTCAATCTACAGAGACCCCTCGGTCCCCTGTCTTGAAGCTAGAGAGGGGAGTGAGCATATTGTCTATCAAGCGTTTGAAATTGTGCTTGCCGACCAACATGAAGAAGGTGCTCCATGCCCACAACCCTGCCTATCAAATGCGTCAATCATGGTCGCTACCGACATGATTAGACATGAATACAGACCCGGAAAGGGGCTTGGGGTGTCCTTGCAAGGTATCACTGAACTAATCTCTCTACCTGCCGCTGAATAATTCTTCAGCATAGGTTTCTAAGCCTCAGATGAAGATGTGAAGTGGGCCGACGCCCGTAAAAGCAATGGATGGGACCTACCTCAGCCAATCCCACATATTATTGAGACTTTCATCGAACCGCAATATGTCGAAGAAGAAGAAGAGGCCTTTACGGTCGAAAAAATTGAAGGAATCTGCGAGGCCATGAAGCGGATGTTGTATGAAACTAACATGGTCCAGTTGGGAAAAAGCTCAAGCACCGCTGAGGTGCAATACATGGGCCCAAATGCCAAGTTGCAGAACTAGAAGGCTACTCCATTCCCCATCAGGCGGGAGACCCGATAGTTCAGTTTTGCCATCTTTCGTGCACTATGAGTTATTTCAGGGTGTAACTCAAGTGTTTTTAATTTACTGCCTTTTGAATTCCGATGTAAACCCTCCTATGTTCAAATTCAATGAAATGAAATCAAAATTTCATAGTCTATTATTCCTTCTGATTTTTGCTTATTTTTCTTATTTTCAGTGCTAATAATGCGGCCTTAAATAACATGACATTCTTGCGGACTTCATGCTCTGATCTTAATACGCTGTCTAACCTCGAAATAATGAATCAAGAATCGGAATATGATGAAGAAGAGGCTTTTAGGGAAATAAAGTAAGAATTAGAACAATTCGAGAATAAGCCTAAGCCAAACTTAAACGAAACAGAACCCGTCAACTTGGGTAATGCAGAAGAGGTTCGAGAAACCATGATAAGCGTCCACACTGATGAAAGAACAAGGGATGCTCTGATTCAACTTCTATTTGAATTCAAAGACGTGTTTGCTTGGTCCTACGACGACATGCCTAGACTAAGTGTAGATTTGGAGGTACATAAATTGCCGACCTATCCTGGTTATCCATCCGTCCAACAAAAGCAAAGGAAATTTAAAACAGACATGAGTGACAAAATCAAAGAAGAGGTCACTAAACAATTAAAAGCTGGAGTGATC
>ML508928.1:40789-57203 GCA_005239535.1 Nicotiana rustica
CCAAACGACCGCGTTTAATGAAGTAAGGGAATCCCAGCCGTTGATCAAAGTAGATCCAACGGCTGGGAACTAGCAAGCCTTTAGGTATAAGACTGTTCCAAACACCCATCCCCCCTTTATCGACCAAAGTCTAATACCCCCCTCCCCACTTGTCTCTATCCTCTCTCCCTCACCGGCCAGTCCCCACCGTAGTCCCACCCCTATTCCGTCGTGCTCCTCCAGCCGGAAATCTCCTTCGGCGGCGGAGCTTCTCCAATCGACCCCAAAATTATACCAGGTGATCTCCATGACCCCCCTCCAGTCTCTAACAAAACGGCTCCCCACCCTTGCTTCACCAAGATCAGCCGCTTACCCACCGAAGAACACCAAACAACCAACCTCTCACCAGCCACCGACCCCTCTTCATCTTCTCCTCTAGACAGACCCCTCGTCTTCACCATTTTTTTCTTCCCCTCCATTCCAGAAGCCATTCGCCTACCCTACCTCCCCCACACAAAAGTGCCGTTGTCACCTTCTCTCCCAAGATTTCACCTTCAACAATGAAGACATACTTCCTCCTCCAAGACCTAACCTAGCAGCCGCCGGAAGCAACCAGAAGAGGATCAGATTCGCCCCTCTCTTGGCTCTATACCCAGGTTCAAACGCTTAAAAGAACACACACTCCTAAGACTTTAACAACAATTGAAGTCACATAACTCCAGATCTGAAATTAAAAAAGAATTCTGAAAATGATTTCAAAAAGAGAAAAAAAAGAACCAAAGAGGAGTATCGCAGAGCTATTCGAAGTTTCAATTTGTTTGCATCGTCTTTTTCTGGGTTCGGGAGATATTTGAGTTGAAGAAATTGTTGTCCGCTGCTACGCCGTTGTTCCAACTCCGCTGGCTCACCTATGTCTGTTTTCTACTTGGAATTTTAAGCAATGCGTAATTTATAGGGGCGTCTGTTCGCTTTATGATTTTTGTGTAGAACTCAAAGTTCAGATTCAATACAAATGGTATATTTCTTATCGACTTTGTTTGGTGTGAATTTTACGGTGATGGTGTTTAATCATTTGATGGCTTACTGTTGTTTGGATTTCCCTTATCAGTTGTTGTGATTTTGAGCCTGTCGAGTCAGATGCATGCTTTTAGTTTCTTTGTGAAATTAAAATCAAAGTGTAGTGATAGGAACCTCCTCCTTACATTTTCACATACACTATTCTGCATGTCCTGATCTAATGTGTATGTGTGGAATGAGTTCATGGCCTTGTATCCTTTAATTGTGCGAAATTAGGATTTACTCTGTATTTGTAAATTTAACATATGTAATCCTCTATGTTTGAGCTTTATACCGAATATGCTGTCAATTTTGGTTTTAGCATAATGGAATATTTGTGAACTTGTTTGAAGTAATAGTTCTAGATAATACTTAAATATGCTATGGATTCAAGTCACATGGCCAAATGAATAGAAAAGTCATTTATGTGGTTTATGTGAATAATACGAGACTTAAGATGATTATTAGCATAAATTGGGGTATACTGTTTTCACACGTTTAGTATAGACTCTATCGAGATTTTTGCCTTTGGCATAATGATCGAGTATATGATTTGGTATGTTATTATTTAACAACTAATGTTAATGTTGAGTAATTAATTTGTATTTTTCTAAAGATTTCGTAAGCGATGAAGGCTTGCGACAGTGAGTGAAACGGCATCAAATCTAAAAATAATACAAATCTATTCGTGCTCTGTGTTGTTTCAAACCTGCCAAATTAGTTTATATTCAGCATGCCATGTCTTGCTTGATTCTTATATTGAAGTGTAATTCAAATAGCAATTCAAATTTACTGCACTTGTTATGTCAGCAAATAATTCCACTTTTGTTTCCTTAGTGATCCTCTTTGTCATAAAATACAATATGTTTTGCTTTGTCAATTCTTAATGCAATTATCCTCGACTCATTTTACGTTTCAAAAATTTCAGAAGTACAATGCTTCTTTTATTTTTTAAGTTATCTTCACATTGCATAGACAATATTTTTATGTTAGCTTGAATATGCGAAAAATAATTTCCAAGTCTTGAAAAAATTAAGATTAGTACTACCTCCGGTTCAATCATTTAGCAGATTTTCTCTTGTGCCAATTAATTTACATAACCTCTTCCACGCAGAACTTTCCATATTTCTCATGACCTCAAATAATCCTACATTCTATAATTCAAATACTCCCTTCATACTTATGATAACTTTACAAACAAATTAGGAGAACAAAACAACCCATGAAAGATAAAAGTTTTGCTTCAAATAAGTAATTAAATCATCGTGACCATGGTCATGATTACGTTATCTACACTAAGGCGCGACAACTCATATACCCGACTTCAAACTATATTAAAATCACGTGTTGCAATTGCGGGTGCATTTCATGTGGCGTAATTGTAACATGTCCAAAATCAGACAAGTGCACGTCCTCGTGACTTATTTTCAAGATAAATCCATAAATATTAACAACGGCTAAAGGTTAAAAGGTTAAAAATGCACAATAGGTTTAAAATATGTAACTAATCAGATAATTAGGCCAATTATTAATAGTTAAGCGACCGTGCTAAAACCACGGAATTCGGGAATGCCTAACACCTTCTCCCGGGTTAACAGAATTCCTTACTCGGATTTTCTGGTCGCAGACAACTTAAAAGAGAGTCTAAAGTTCCTCGGTTTGGGATTTTCAAAATAAAATGGTGTCCCGGAGCATCGTCAAATATCCGGGTGGCGACTCTAAATAAATAATAAATAAATCCCAAATCCAAATAATGTCACTTAAAGTGAAAAAACTCCCTTATTACCCTTTATTACGTCGAGGGTGAAAAGGAGGTGTGACACCCGGCCCTCTGACACTCATCACATCTCTTGACTAAGTCACCGGCAACGTTATACAATGTAGGCCAAAAGAAACCGCAACTCAACACCTTTGAAGCAGTCTTTGCCCCTCCATGATGACCACCATACGGTAAGGAGTGGCAAGAATAAATAATCAACCTTTGTTCTACTTCCGGTACACATCGCCGGATGACCCCATCAGTGTAAATCTTGAAACAATATGGTTCATCCCAATAGAATTCCATGTTATCCCTCCTAAGCTTCTTCCTTTGGTTATAAGAGAGCTCAAGAGGAACAACATCCATGACAAGATAGTTGGCAATGTCGGCAAACCATGATATTTCTTGCATTGACACCGAAAGAAGTTGCTCATCATGGAAACTGTCATTAATTTCAAGCCCATCACAAGGTCGACCTTGCTCCTCCAATCGAGAAAGATGGTCGGCCACCTGGTTTTCACTTCCTTTTCTGTCAACAATTTCCAAATCGAACTCTTGAAGTAATAATACCCAACGCATGAGTCTCGCTTTGGAATCCTTTTTGGTCATGAGATACCGGAGTGCCGCATGGTCAGTGTGAACTATGACCTTGGCACCCATCAAGTAAGGACATAATTTCTCCATCGCAAAGACTATTGCCAAAAGCTCCTTCTCCATGACAGTGTAATTCATTTGGGCCGAGTTCATTGTTTTGCTAGCATAATAGATAGGGTGGAAGATCTTGTTCACCCTCTGTCCCAACACTGCCCCCATAACTACATCACTAGAGTCACACATAAGCTCAAAAGGAGAGCTCCAATCCGGCACCGTGATGATATGAGTTATGGTAAGCTTGTGCTTCAACAATTCAAAGGCACTCACGCAACTCTCATCAAAATGAAATTTGGCATCTTTCTCTAGCAATTTGTACAAAGGATTGACCAACTTAAAGAAGTCCTTAGTGAAACGCCGATAGAACCCGGCGTGCCAAAGGAAGCTCTGGAATCCCCTAACTGAAGTTGTTGGTGGAAACTTAGAAATCACTTCAATATTTGCTTTGTCCACTTCAATACCATTCCTCGAGATCTTGTGGATCAACACTAGTCCTTCTTCCACCATACAGTGGCACTTTTCCCAGTTCAACACCAAGTTGGTCTCTTCACAGCGAGCAAGGACTTTGTCAAGATTACTCAAACACTCATCAAAAGAATCCCCAGTGACACTGAAGTCATCCATAAACATCAAAAGGAAGTCTTCAACCATATCTGTAAAGATCTCCATCATGCACCGTTGAAAAGTGGCGGGTGCTTTGCAAAGACCAAAAGGCATACGGGCGAAGGCAAAGGTACCATAAGGACATGTAAAAGTGGTCCTCTCTTGATCCTCCGGGGCAATCAAAATCTGATTGTAACCTGAATACCCATCCAGAAAGCAGTAGAAAGCCTGACCCGCAAGCCGATCTAACGTTTGATACAAGAAAGGTAAGGGGAAATGGTCCTTGCGGGTCACTTTGTTGAGCTTGTGGTATTCCATACACACCCGCCAACATGTGGATGTTCTTGTTGGAATGAGTTCATTTTTATCATTTTGGACCACCGTCACTCCACCCTTCTTCGGAACACATTGGACCGGAGAAGTCCAAGCACTATCCGAAATTGGGTAGACATCCCCCGCATCAAGCCATTTAATTATTTCTTTCTTCCTCGCCTCTTGCATTTCCTCATTGAGCCTCCGTTGGTGTTCTACGGAAGGCTTTGCTCCATCCTCCTAGATGATTTTGTGCATGCAAAAAGCAAGGCTTATTCCCTGAATGTCTGCAAAAGTCCATCCTATTGCTTTCTTCCTCCTCATTAGCACATTTAAAGTTGAGTCTGCCTGTAATTGGGTTAGGCAATAGGAAAGAATGACAGGCAAAGTACGAGAGGGACCAAGATATTCATACCTCAGGTGGGAGGTCAGTGGCTTCAACTCCAAAGTCAGGGGCTCTTCAATTAAAGGCTTTGTTGGTGGAGTCTTCCGGTTCTCCCAATCCAATGATAGCTTCCTGGGACCATAGGAGTAAGAACCCATGCCTTGAAGGGCATTGGTACTTTCAAGAAACCCATCTACCACGGTGTCCTTGTGGTCCAATAAGGCAACCTGCACTGGATCATCAACATGAATCATAGAGCTTGCACCATCAATAATCACCTCAGTGACGAGGTCCATAAAGGAGCATACTTCTGTACTGTTTGGCTACTTCATTGACTTACACACATGGAATACCACCTTCTCATTGCCCACTCGGAAAGTGAGCTCCCCAGCTTCCACATCAACTAGGTCCTTCCCTGTTCCAAGGAAGGGCATTCCCAAAATGATGGGGACCTCAAAATCCACTTCGCAATCCAATATGACAAAGTCCGCGGGCAAAATAAATATGTCCACCCGCACCAACACATCATCAATTATCCCTAGGGGCCTCTTCATCGACCTATCCGCCATTTGCAAATGCATGGAGGTCTCCCTAGGTTTCCCAATCCTCAATGTTTTAAATACCGAGTATGACATCAAATTTATACTCGCTCCAAGGTCACACAAGACTTTAGCAAAATCCACACTCCCGATTATGCAAGGAATGGTAAAAGCTCCCGGGTCTTCAAGTTTGGGTGCCCTTGAATGTACTATGGCACTCACTTGGTGAGTCATCTTGATGGTTTCACACTCCATAGACTGCTTTTTTTGTGACTAAGTCCTTCATGAACTTAGCATACCCGGGCATTTGTTCCAAGGCTTCAACCAACGAGACATCTCTCTTGCTTTTGTTTCGCCAACCGTTGAGGGTATGGAGGAGGGGTCCTAGGCAATGGTGACTTGGCTTGTGGGACCACCGGCTCCGGCATATCAATCACGTGTTCCCTAGATGGGTTCACGTCTCTTTGTAAATCCTCCCCATTATCATGGATATCAATTCTCACCTCACTAGTAGTTGGATCTTCCACCACTTGCTCAACTTCAATTGGTAACTCATCATGGGGAAATGCATCATCATAGACAACAATTTGCTTTTTCCTAGAAGTACTTGCTTCACCACCTTTTCCACTTCTCGTGGTCACCGCCATGGCGTGACCGGTATTATTATTGTTCCCACCCTTGGGGTTCACCACTGTATCACTCGGTAGTTCACCCTTTGGGCGTGTGTTTAAGGAATGAGAAATTTGGCCCATTTGTACTTCAAGGTTCCTAATGGAGGTGTTGTGAGAGGCCTACTGAGCATCGAAGTCTGCATTTCGCTCCATTATTTGTTTGAACATGTGTTCAATTCTCCCCATATCATTGCTTGATGAGCTTTGTCCTTGATATTGGTACGGGGGTGGATTGCTTGGTTGTTGGTAAATCGGGGGGCTTTGAAAGCCCAACCCCCGATTACCATTGCCAACCCAGTTGTTTTTGTTGTTTCCTCCACTCCAATTGCCATCATTGTTGTTCCCCCATTGTCGATCATTGTTGTTCCCCCAATTCCGTGCATTGTTGTTATTGTTCCAAGTTCTTTGTCTTTGATTACCCCAACTTTGATTGTTGCCTTGGTTTCTCCAGTTTAGATTGTTTCTTTGATTGTTTCCTTGACCTTGGTAATTATTAGCATACATCACATCCTTTTCTTGGTCATCATTTTCCTCTTCTTGACTATATCCACTTGGCTCTTGGTCACCCTGATCATTGTTGCTTTGCTTAGAATTTCCCCGAGGTCTTCTTTGGTTCACTCCCTCCATGGAATTTACTTGCTTTGGCCTTTATAATTGTTGAAGCTGGGCCTTTGCAAGTTTATTCATAGTGGTCGTGAGCTCGACAATTGCTTGCCCCTGTTCTTGAAGTTCTTTGTGAAAACTATTGACACCGGTCTCACCCTGAGATCCATTTTCTATACTTTTCTAAGCTGACGATGTGTCATCCATCTCATCTAATATCTCACATGCCTCGGGGTAAATCAATTTCATGAAATTTCCATCGACTAACTGATTGACCACACATTGATTGACAGTGTTTATCCCTCAGTAGAAAGTCTGCTGGATCATGGCTTCAGTCATGTCGTTGTTCGGACATTCCTTAACCATGGTCCAGTATCTCTCCCATATCTCATGCAAAGGCTCATTGGGTTATTGCTTAAAGGCCAAGATTTCATCTCTGAGCGCCGCCATATGATTTGGGGAGAAGAATTTAGCAATGAATTTGTCTGCGGGCTCATCCCAAGTAGATATTGAATGATTGGGAAGCCGCTCGAGCCAATCAAGAGCCTTCCCTCGAAGATATAAGGGGAATAACCGAAGTCTCAATGCATCTTCCAAGACATTCATTTGTTTACTTCCCCAGAAGGTATCCACGAAGCCCTTTAGATGTTTATAAGCATTCTGGTGCGTGGCTCCAGTGAAATAACCCCGCTGCTCTAAGAGTGTCAGCATCACATTGGTAATTTTAAAATTTCCTGCCCAAATCCTCGGCGGGACAATAGAACTAGCATACCCCTCATTTGGAAGGACCCGAAGGGCATCTCTAGGAGCTAGTGGAGGAGGAGGATCTTGAGTGTCCTCATTAATATTGGTCGGTCGACCTCGTCTGAGAAGAGGTACTTGGTTTATTTCATCTTCTTGGTTGTGATATACCTCCTCTACGATGTTTCCCAAAGGATCTGCCATCAGAACTGAAATGATTCAACACACACGTTAATAGAAAAAGGAAAGAATAACGCTTAACACTACTATTCACGTAGATAATCAACACCGTATAACTCCCCGACAACGGTGCCAAAAAGTGATCAGCTCTCACCCACACTACTATTAAAGTAGGAAGATGAGGGTTGGTGCAGCTTTTACCTGAAAGGTCGGGATCAAATCCTCAGAGAGTTATGATTTGGAGTTGAGTTTCTAGGTGATCTAGCAGTGGTTCGTGTTCTTAATTGCACTTTTCATAATTGTTGGTTTTATACTATAACTACGATTTATACTAATGACAATTGCAATTGAACTACTATTATCTTTTTAGGTTGTTTTCTAATTGGACAAAGGCACTAGGGTTATGTCTTTTACCTAGGCGAGTAATTAACGGATTCTAATATCTAAGGCAAAGATGTTATTCGGGGAATTATGATATAGCCAATGCTCCAAAGTTATCCACTCTATACCTCTCGGTAGTTTGAGTGGATATGCCTAATTGCCTTTCTCAAGGTCAATTGGGTATCCAATTTGCACAAGCGATATGGGCTCAAGTAGGGTTTTACTTTCTCGAGGTTTAACCCGTTAATTGGGACTATCAATTCTCATGGTTTCATCCCAATTCCTTGTTGGGCTGATTTCCTAGACTGAAGTCCTCTTTCTCAAGAAGAACCCAAGTCAATTGAACACCAATTAGTGTTTGCAACTACCAATTTTAACAAGAAAACCGCAAATCAACACAAATATCCATCACCCATAAACATCTAAGCCCTAATTTAAAGAACCTATTAAAGACCCACACTAGGGTTGAGCCACAACCCTAGCTAATGGGTTTAGCTACTCATAATCAATGAACAAATCACAGAAATAGATGAAGCAAAACCCATATGATTGAGTTATAAAATAAAATAGGAAGATTCAATATTGAAATCTAGCTAAAATTGCTCAAAATGATGAAAAGAAACTATTCACGGGCTGCCCACAATATCTGATACAAAGCTTAACCTAAAAAAAAAAAAAAGCTATTTATACTCATCCAAATATTCCGGACAAACATTCCCCTGTGAGGTCATCGCGGACCGCGTAAAATGGACCGCGGCCGCGGTGAGGCTTTTTAGCTTCAAAATCTTGGGCTCAGAACTTGGCCACCGCGGTCCGCATAAAATGGACCATGGCCGCGGTGGCTTCATCGCGGACCGCGAAGAATGGACCGCGTTCCGCGGAAGTCTTCTGGGCTTCAATTGCTAGGTCTCTGAACCTCTTGAATGCGGACCGCGTAAAATAGACCGCGGTCCGTGGTGCTCTTGACCTTCAAACCTGGTTCTCTGAATCTCCTCACCGCGGTCCGCGTATAATGGATCGCGGTCGCGGTAGAATTTGCCTTGGAAATGAGCCCTTTGAACCTCACCACCGCAGACCGCATAAAGTGGACCGCGGTCCGCGGTGGTCACTTGAGCTTAGCCTTTTGTTGTTCTTGGTACTTGTGCAAGTTTCACTCCCTTTTTAGCAGATCTTTGACTATTTTTCATCCTTTTTGGCTCAACCCTACAACAAACACAACACGTAAGCCTTTGGGACTATTATGTGTACAATTGTATCTAAACGTTAACCAAGATAGAGTGTAAAACAAGGTAAAATTCCTCGTTATCAGTGCTCATACTTAACTTGCTGGAAATTAAGACATCTAGCCACATACTCCACTTTGTTCTTCTTCATCCGCCTCCACCAGTAATGCAGCTTCAAGTCACGATACATCTTCGTGGCACTAGGATGAATAGAATACCGTGAATTGTGAGCTCCAGAATCCTCTCCCTCAGGCCCTCAACATTTGGGAACACACAAACGGCCCTGAAGTCTCAGAACAGCATCCTCGCCAATAGTAACCTCCTTGGAACCACCCTTAACCACTGTCTCCCGTAGCTCTGCCAAGCACGGATCATAGAACTGCCAAGCCTTAATCTCCCCCAATAACTAAGACTGAACATCCACATGTGTAAGAACTCGGCAGGGCTCTGAAAGGTCCAATCTCATCAGGCGATCAACCAAGGACTGAATGTCCAAAGCTAGAGGTCTCTCCTCTGCTGCAATATAAGCCAAACTACACATACTCTCCGCCTTCCCTCTCAGAGCATCTGCTACCACATTTGCCTTGCCCGGATGATCGAGAATGGTGATGTCATAATCCTTCAGCAACTCAAGCCACCTGCGCTTCCTCAAATTAAGATCCCTCTGCTTGAACAAGTGCTGCAAGCTGCGGTGGTCTGTATAAACCTCACAAGACACCCTATACAAGTAGTGCCTCCAAATCTTAAGAGCATGAACAATCGCCGCAAACTCCAGATCGTGCACAGAGTAGTTCTTTTCGTGAACCTACAGCTGGCGTGAAGCATAATCAATAACTCTCCCTTCCTGCATCAACACACATCCCAAGCCAAAACGTGAAACGTCGCAATATACTGTATACATCCCAGAACCGAAAGGCAATACCAAAAGTGGTGCGGAGGTCAATGATTTCTTGAGCTTCTGAAAGCCCACCTCACACTCGTCGAACCATCGGAACAGGGCATTCTTCTGATTCAATCTAGTCAGTGGGGCTGCAATGGATGAAAAACCCTCCACAAATCGGCAATAATACCTTGCTAGACCCAAGAAACTCCGGATCTCCGTAGCTGAAGTGGGGCGTGGCCAACTCTGAACTACCTCAATCTTCTTAGGATCAACCTTTATACCCTCGCCAGATACCACATGTCCCAAGAATGCCACAGAATCCAACCAAAACTCACACTTGGATAACTTAGCATATAGTTTATGTTCTCGCAAAGTCTGGAGCACAACTCTCAAATGGTGCTCGTGCTCTCCCAGGCTACGTGAGTAAATTAGAATGTCATAAATAAAGACAATGACAAAAGAATCCATATACAGCCTGAACACCCTGTTCATCAAGTCCATAAATGCTGCTGGGGCATTAGTCAAGCCAAAGGACATCACCAGGAACTCATAATGGCCATATCTCGTGCGTAAAGCAGTCTTCGGAACGTCCGAGTCCCGAATCTTCAATTGGTGGTACCCCGATCAAAAGTCGATCATAGAAAACACCCGAGCACCCTGCAACTGGTCAAACAAATCATCAATATGCGGCAATGGGTACTTATTCTTAAGAGTGACCTTATTCAACTGATGGTAGTCAATACACATCCGCATAGACCCATTCTTCTTCTTCACAAATAGCTGTGGAGCACCCCAAGGTGATACACTCGGCTTGATAAACCCCTTTGCCAACAACTCCTCAAGTTGTTCCTTCAATTATTTCGGAGTCATACGGTACGGGGGAATTGAGATAGGCTGGGTGCCTGGAGCCAAGTCAATACAGAAATCAATATCACGATCGGGAGGCATGCCTGGAAGGCTTTAAGAGAATACATCTGCAAACTCTCGAACCACTGGAACTGAATCAATCATTGGAGACTCGGCGGTAGTGTCTCGCACATAAGCAAGATAGGCCAGACAACCTTTCTCGACCATATGTCGAGCCTCCAGGAAGGAAATAACCTGACTGGTTGAACTAACTGAGGAACCTCTCCACTCTAGCCTAGGCAACTCGGGCATGGCTAGAGTAACCGTCTTGGCATGGCAATCAAGATTCGCGTGATAGGTAGATAACCAATCCATGCCTAGAATAACCTCGAAATCAACCATGTGGAGCAATAAGAGGTCCGCTCTGGTCTCGAACCCACAAAATGTAACCACACAGGACTGATAAATCTGGTGTACTACCAAAAAATCGCCCACAGGAGTGGACACACAAATAGGAGAGCCCGCAGACTCACGAGGAACATCCATGAAACAAGAAAATAAGGATGATACATATGAATAAGTGGATCCTGGATGAAATAACACGGATGCCTCTCTACCACATACTCAAATGATACTTGTGATCACAGCATCTGAGGCCACCGCATCTGATATGGCCGGAATAGCATGGAATCTAGCTGGAGCACTGGACGACTAACCTCCGCCGGAATGAACAGGAGCTGACTGTCTCCCCCTGTTTGGCCTCCACCTCTAGGACGACCCCTGCCGGCCTGCCCTCCACCTTTGGGTGGCCGGACCGTTGGTGCTTGTCACGACCCGTTTCCGGCTTGTGATGGCGCCTATCGTGGAACCAGGCTAGCCAACCGTTACAACAATACTAAATTCATTTACTAGAGAATTTTACTCATTATTGGGTCAATTCATAGAAATACAGACATTTTAATCATTTAAAACAGTCTAACAGAAGAAATAAGCTCCAACAATCAATCTAGGATCTGGAGTCACACAGTCATGAGCTACTAACATCAATACACTGAGAATAATAATACTGAAGTTTTAAGTTTCCAATTTCTAATACAGAAGGGAAGAATAGGGAAAAGAGGGACGGGACAGCGAACGCCAGCTGCTACCTCGCCGGCTCTGAGAGAATAGCTGCTATCACCACTCCGCGTCAAATCTCGGTGCAACTGAATCTGCACACACAGTGTGCAGGTAAGTAACGAAAACAACGTACGGTCTGAGGAGGTAGTGACGAACTCAACCTCCGTAAATCACAGTTCACATAATGAATATTTCAGGAATAACCAAGAATATCAGTGACAATATCCGTAAATAACAATTAAATGCCATTTATGTATCATGCAACTCTCACAGCTAGTCCTCTCGGTACACATAATTGGCCATTGTCCCAGGGAAATCCATCCCGTAACATGTACAACGTGGTGACTCAGTCACTAAACACCGAGGGAGCAGGCCAAATTCAGCCTTTCGGAGAAATCCATCTGCGGGATATCACACTCATCCATAATCTGTACCAGGGAAATCCATCCCTCCATATCTCATAAACAGTATCTGTGCCAGGGAAATCCATCCCTCTATATCTCATATCTCGGACAAATCCATGTCCAGGGAAATCCATCCCTCAATATCTCATATCTCGGACAAATCCATGTCCAGGGAAATCCATCCCTCAATAACTGTGCGCTCACTGGGGGTGTAAAGACTCCGGAGGGGCCGCCAAGGATATGGCCCAAGCGCTATATATATATCAAGCCGACGAAGGGTATATTAGCTCAACATTTGGCTCTAGGCCCATACTCAGTCAGAATTTCCAGTCTCCTCACAACACTCTCATTATGTAACAGCCCAAACAATGGCAATGCATGATAAATAAATGATTTCTGAGACTGAAATACGAATACATGTATAATAACAGGACTGAGTATGCACAAGTAAAGTTCGCAATAGAAACAACAGTAACAGACCCTTTCCGGTCTCCACATATAGACATGAAGTCTTATCATTTATACTTGTCATGTTTCTTTTAGTTTCTACGCATTAATGGCCTTCACTGTACCGATATCATGGTGGAACAACAGTTAAACCGTGCCTGGGGATAAGTCGGGCCACAACAAATCAACCAACACTCCTATGCCCGTCACTTGGCGAGTGTATCATAGTAACTATCATAAATTTTCATGTACATTGGGGTCTTGAACCCCTCAGTTCCAAGGTTGAAGCCGTTACTTACCTCGAAACCGGCTCAACTCTACCTCGCTCGCGAATCATACATGTGACACGGGTACCTGTATAGATACACATAATTAACAGGAAATCAAGAAACTCATTAGAGAATATACTTACATAGAAGGATTCAATAATATAATTTTCAGAATGTAACCTCCTATATGTTCAATGAATAATTCAAGGATATTAGACAACCTAAATTAACATTTAAGATTATAGATTCGACACATAAAGCATGCTTGTGAATCTTAAACTGCCCGACATAACATAATAGTAGCTACCGCACGGACTTTCGTCACATCGTGCGTGCATATCCCCCACAAATAAAGACATGCAATTATTTATATTCACCTATGGGGACAAATTCTGTCTTATTAGGTTAGAAAGGATACTTACCTCGTGTCAAGCCAACTTTCCGAGTCAAGAACGCACCCGAAACTCCAAATTCGTCGCCCAATGACTTGAAACTAGCCAAATATTACATAAATAAATCAACCTATACGCAAAAGTATGAAAATCCCCTATTTAAATGATTATTTCAACCTATATTGTAAAATCCTAAAATACAACTTGGGGCCCACATGCTCGGATTCAAGAAATGTTTAAGGAAAATGATCACCCATAACCTAAGGATAAATATTATATAGTTTTTTGTATAATTCCATAATCAGTTTCTTGGTAATTTCCCATTTTTATCAAAACCCCCATGATTTCTACTAATTCAATGTGTTAATCTACCTAGGAATTTGAGTATTTAACTAACTTTATGGCAGGAATTACTTACCTTATAGTAGCTAGGTCGAATCTCCCCCTTGCAAGCTCTCAAAATCGTCCAAAGTGAAGAAAATGGCTCAAAAAGAGACTAACTCTCGATTTTAATGCGACTGCCTAGCTGCACCCTTCTATGCGAACGCAGCTGGGGAAGTGTGTTCGCGAAGGCCAAATGGTAAGGCCCACTAAGGGCCCTTCTATGCGATCGCGCATGGGGTCGTGTGAACGCTGAGGCTAGGTAGGCTAGACCTACGCGAACGCGGTGGGGAAGGGTGTGAACGCGGAGAGCAAAAACTTAGACAGCCACTAACTTACCCTATGCGAACGTGACGAGCCTATGCAAACGCATAAGGTAATTTCACCCCTGCCCAACTCCTTCTATGCGAACGCATGAGTACCCCCGCGAACGCATAGAAGGAAACCAGACAGAGAAAAATCTGGTGTTTGGCATTTAGCTCCGAGGGGTCCGAAACTAACCCGAGCCCCCCAGCACCCCATCAAAAGGAACTGACAAGTCTGTATTCACGATACGGACTCGCTAGAATTCTTGGTACGCGAAAAACAACAAAGAAACTAAGAATCTGACCCCAAAACCAAATTGAATCAAACTTTGAACTTCAAGTTCTAGAATTCGCTCTCAACACGTCGAACCTACCTATACTACTCGGGATGACAACAAATTTAGTGAGCAAGTCACATATGACATAACAGAACTATTCCCGATCTCGTAATTCTCTTTGGACCTCGATAACACAAAAACACATTCCAAACCTCAATTTGATTTTAAGGAAGTTCTTACTTCACTATTTGGTGCGAAAATGCTCCCGGATCATCCAAAACCCGTTCTGAACACACGCCCAAGTCCGAAATCATCAGACGAACCTACCGGAACCTTCGAATCTTGATTCTGAGGTCGTTTACCAAAAAATGTTGACCGAAGTCAAACTTGGCATTTAAGGCCAACCTTAAGGAACTAAGTGTTCCTATACCACTCCAAACTCCTCCAAACCTCGAACCACCCGTCTCCGCAAGTCATAAATCAGAAAAAGGAACTACGGAAAGTCTCGTTTAGGGGCACGAGGTCCTAGAACACAAAACGACTGGTCGGGTCGTTACATTCTCCACCTCTTAATAAACGTTCGTCCTCGAACGAGTCTAGAATCATACCTGGAGTGCTTAATAGGTGTGGATATTTGCTCCGCATGTCCTCCTCGGACCCCCAAGTCACCTCCTCGACTGGTTGGCCCCTCCAATAGACCTTTACAGTGGAAACCCTCTTGGACCTCAACTGGGGATCCTGCCTGTCAATAATAGCAATTGGCTCCTCCTCGTAGCCCAACCTCTCATCTAGGTGAATGGTGTTGAAATCTACCACTTGAGAGAAATCAGCGTGGTATATCCGGAGCATGGACACATGAAAGAGCAGATGAACTCCTGATAAACTGGGAGGTAAAGATAGCTCGTAAGCAACCTCCCCAACTCGTCACCTCAAATGGTCCTATAAACCTTGGGCTCAACTTTCCCTTCTTCCCAAACCTCATAATGCCCTTCATCGGTGAGACTTTCAACATGACCTTTTCTCCCTCCATAAATGATACATCACGCACCTTCTGATCCGCGTAACTCTTTTGTATGGACTGTGCTGTGTGAAGCCTCTCCTAAATCAACTTTACTTTCTCCAAAGCATCCTTCACCAGATCGGTACCGTATAGCTTAGCCTCGCCAGGCTCAAACCACCCGATGGGAGAACGACATCGCCTATCATACAAGGCCTCAAATGGAGCTATATCAATGCTGGACTGATAACTATTATTATAAGCAATCTCGGCCAAAGGCAAGAACCGGTACCACTACCCTCCAAAGTCAATCACACATGCTCTGAGAATGTCCTCCAATATCTGAATTGTCCGCTCCGCTCTGAGGGTGGATGTTGATACCCAAGTTTTACTCAAATTATTTCCAAATTTGTATATGTACATTCAAAATCACTTTTATGACGACTGTCATTTTTCAATGAATTTCTCATATTTTTATCAATTTATTTTTCCATTTATCTGATATTTCTTATTTAATACTTATACATAAATCGTATTACAAATAATTTCAAAATGTTTTCCAACTCAACATCTTGTTTTTAATCCTATTTAATTCTACTAGGATTTGGTTATTTCTAAAATTAGCCAGCATTGGCATTATTTAGCTAAATTTAACAACTTTTGCAATAATAGCACAAGTATAAATTCATGTCATTTTAAAATCCATAACTGATCATTTTATATTTTTTATACTAGCTAATCATCTTAATTTCCTTTATTTGGTCTTAATTTCATTTTTACACAATTATTAGCTATTTTAATTAATTACTTATCCTATTTAAATTGGGTATTTAATATTTGGCCTATTTCTATTTAAATTATAGCCATTTTTAAAACCAACCCAACCCAAACCCAATTGAAAACCCAGCCCAGATCCTAAATCTACCCGGCCCAACCCCGGATTGATCTGAGCCGTTGATCACATTAGATCAATGGCCCAAATTAACATTTCCTTAATTAACTCTAACCTA
>ML508928.1:57729-86141 GCA_005239535.1 Nicotiana rustica
CTAGAAGTCTCTTGGACTTCATCTTCTCCGACGGGGTTCTGGTCGTCTTCTCCGGTGGATTCTCACCGGAACCTTGATTCTCTATCATCTCCTGGCCATATACATGTCACTCACCTGCTCAGTGATATCTTGAGTTCTTCGGATGAGCCTGAAGCGGTTCACTCACCTCCTTTAGGCCTCTTGCCACTTTCCGGCCTTTCCCTGGCCGTTTGAGTAAGTGTTGCAGTCTCTCTAGCCTAAATCGATGCCATCTCTGATGTTTTCCCTCTTTCTGGGTTCCACGAAACCCTAATCTTCTATATCTTAGATTTTTTTTTTTAAAATATGTTCTATATTTACAATATCATGAAGCTTCTCTATGTTTTTTTTTGGGAAATTTTGTTTTTAGCAATTTCGAGAAAATAGGGTTTCTATACCTTGTTCTCAAAACGGTATTCCTTTTTTATTTTAGTCATCTATGCTATGTTTAAGCGATTGTCTCATGATTTCTTTTTGTTTGAACTGTTATTGCTGAAACCCTAGTGTTCTAGGTGGATCCTTATTGTTTGACTATGTGTACTCGTGTGTTCTTTATGACTTTTGCTTTGTTTCATTGTTATGACCTCTTCCGTTGATTTCCATGATTATATCTTCGTGTCAATCAGTGACTGCTATTTGAATGTTTGAAAACTCTGACCTCTACCCTACTGGCTGTCTACTTGTTGATATATATTGATCGTTTTGTGTGAAAATCTCCGGGCTTGTGATGTTTTCCTTAAATACATGATCTTGTGTATTCCCTCTGTAATCCTGTACTAATTTTTAATTCTTTCCATATTCATATGATTGTTTTCCTTAAGTCTCTTGGATTCCCGGTGATTGCAATTGAATCCGAGATCCCCTCAATTGATTTTCATAAGTGATACTCTATTTTACTTTATAAATGATATGTTATTTCAACTTTCCTTAACTATATACTATGTATTTGGCTTTATTTATGTATTATGTGATTTCCTTTGTCCCAAATGAAGCAAAATCAGTCTTATGAATTGATTTATTTTCCTTATTTAGCCATGACTGCACCGTTTGAACTTGACTCCTTAATTAAAGGAGTCCAGTGTCTTAATTGATATTAATTGGTTGTTATTTACATAATTATGCACTCTTTGCCTATATGAATACTCGTTTTTCAAACTATATATACCATGTCTTCTCTCTTCACACACACACACTCTTGACTGACACTTACACTGATAACACACACGGATACACTGAGAACACTGACACATTTTTTACATTGCATATCACTAAAGCATACTTACACTCAGAACATTAACATTGTTCTGACTCCTCTTTGTCTCCATACACACCCTTTCTTGCTCTTTCATTGGTTATTAACTACTCAGTCAGCTAAAAGCCAAGACTGAGTAATCCTTGTTGCTCTCTCTTGCTTCTACCTACTATTATCCTACTCTTGCTCTCTTTGTTCTACATACTGTTGTTGTTGTGCTATCTATTGCACTTTGCTATTCTCTATCATTTGACTGGTATGTTTTCTTATTTAGCTTTATAGCATCTCCACAATATGCTCCAGTTCTTGTTTTTTTGGTTACTATTCCTTATGTGTTTTTATCTTGTAGTTCTATTGCCTACCATGTAATTAGCTTAACCCCATCATGTCTTTCCCTTTTGTTAATTCTGAATATGTATCCTGCTTCCATGTGTTTCCCTGTAATTGTGTCTGCATACTACTATCTATCTCATTCTCTTAGTCTGATATGCCTCATGTTCATTCTGTGACTCTAGCATGCTCATTTGTTTATAGGTCAATGTTTCTTACCTTGTCCTGACTATTGTTAAATGCTTTCATTCATGTTTAACTCCCTATGTTATGAACTTGCCTCTATTAACATTTTAATGCTATACAATCTTGCCTCTATTAATCTGTGATATTTTGTGACAATTGTGTGACAACTATATGACTACTATGTGATAACTATGAGAACCTGTAACTTGGATCTAATGTTGATATCAAAGTCATTTGTCCCCAACTCCTTGCCCCTGTTGTGTGTGCTCTTTCATGAGTTCCCTGTACTAGTTGTGATTGTATTGCTTCTCTCTTTGATAAACTATTTTTTTTACAAAATCCTTTATTACTTTTTCTAAAGTTATTTTCAAAGTACTGTTGTTTCAGACTACTCTTTTCAAACTCAAAAATTCTCTTTTAAAACTCCAAGCACTTCCCACTACTCCTACACTCTAGGTTATGCCCCCTTCGTGTGAGCATTGCCTTGGGGACCTTGAGTACCCATTGAAATTTGACACACAAGGCTGGCACTCTACACTGCACTTACTCATCCTTGGCTAGGGTACGTGGGTGTGAGCACTGTCCATGATCTTCTAAGGTCCTTAGAGACTATGACACACTTGGGTTGAAGACCATAGCATATGGCATGTTGGATCTGGTACTTGGGCCTACTGTTAGGCTCCCTATAGTGTAACTTCTTCATTTTCTTATTCATTTGTGTAATTTATGTAACAATGGTCTGTAATAACTAAATGTAAATGAATACCCGGGGCTAGATAATGAAGACGGGATGGGATTATGCATCTCTAGTATAGTTATGGGTAGAGATCATGCCTATAGGGTTTTCTTTATCTATGTGTGCAATAGTATCATGTTTAAGATATGCTTGCCATGCATTAGTAAATCATGTTTTAGGTTTTTTTACTTCAACATCTCATGATAATTTAGCAAATCATGTTAACTACCAGTAATAGGTTGTTACAATTAGTGCCTCGCTTAGAAATCCTGTCCTAGTTAAATAACTATAAAAATGGTTGTTACGATAACACTGCCTCTGCATATACATGACTGTTGCATATAGAAATCCTTTTTAGGTTCGTAATAATAATAAATTATCAATATTTGAATTAGATATCCTGTTATCTTAGGAATTTACTCTCAGCATGCCTATATTTAAATATTGTACTAAGCATACCTCTAAGAACATCTAGAATTCACGTGATAGGATCAACAACTTAAATCACATTTCTGTATGTTTTGGTTAATAAGTAAAATATCGTTAAAATAATGATTTATGATTTCTGCAAATGTTTTGTGTATTCAGGAAAGTATGTTTAGGTTTGCCTATAATATGCCTGCATTTTTAGATACCATGCCTATAGGACTTGCATCCATCATACTCACATAATCACCTGTTCACTAGAGCTAAGCCTAAAGAAGTGCATTCTGTATGTCTATTAAAACAGTATCTAGAACATTTTAGACGCCTAGGCAAACTCTAGGAGCCAATATAAACCAGAAACTCTTTGCACATTGCTTGCTAACTACAGTTGTCTAAAATTGGTCATATACTTCTTCTACAACTCATTAATCCTGATGTTTTAATGTTGTATTAACACCTAAAATCCTGCCTTAGGTTCTGAAACTCGAGACTCCTTTATGTGCTTGAGGCGTGCTATTTATGTGTACAACCTGTGGAGGGATTTATGGGCCCATATTTGCTCCTGTATGCTTCCTCTATATGTAGTCCTAACTGTTATTGTATGTCGCTTAGAGTTTATCCTTTAAACCTAGGGGTCAGCCTAGTGCTTGCCTTGTAGGAGTAGTAGTCATAAACACCCTCCAGGACTGATAGGATGGGATGGGTAACAGCACGCAATAAGCTTCGTGACCAACACACGCATTTTAAATACCTGAGTGGGAAGGGAAGGGTAGAATATGGATATGATGACCGGTGCACTAATACCACGTGTATCCCCTCTTCGAGGCGTGACATACCGGGTATTGCATTGATGTGATCCATATTGCTTTAAACCTAGGATATTTTCATTCAAATGATTTTACTTTGCTGTTATTTAAATTTCTTTTAATAATTTCAGTATTTTCTCAAAATACCCTCTTACGTGAGCCTTGCTTGTCATTTGTTTACTGTCACAATTCACAAAAGCTACTTGGCTGGGACCCACAGTTGTGGATCTCGAGGGGTGCCTAATACCTTCCCCTTTGGATAATTTTAAGCCCTTACCCAATCTCTAGTAATGCGAACTAGTTTATGAGTTAATTATTCTAGGTGCCCTAACGCACCATAAACTCGTTAGGTGGAGACTCTTCCTTAAACCTTTTCCTTTAAGGAGTTGTCCAGAATGTCAGGAAACCCGATCTCCGCGTACCTAACCCGTGCGAGGAAAAGGGGGGGCGCGACAGTGGAATGTTGTGCTGAGCTCTACCCGAGTGCCTAACTCACTCTATACTGCTCTTACAAAGTGCGAGGTGAACTGAGGACCTCGATCTGATATAATGGACACAGGCACACCGTGCAACCGAACTATCTCCCAAATATAGATCTGGCCAACCTCTCAGAAGTATAAGTAGTAGCAACTGGAATGAAATGCACTGACTTGGTCAGCCTGTCCACAATGACCCAAACCGCATCAACCTTCCGCAGAGTCCGAGGCAACCCAACTACGAAGTCTATAGTGGTGCGCTCCCATTTCCACTCAAGTATTGACATCTGCTGAAGTAGGCCGCCTGGCCTATGGTGCTCATACTTAACCTGCTGGCAATTTAGACACCTAGACACATACTCCACTATGTCTTTCTTCATCCACCTCCACCAGAAATGTTGCCTCAAGCCACGATACATCTTCGTAGCACCAGGATGAATAGAATACCTTGAACTATGAACCTCCTCTAGAATCCTCTCTCTCAGGCCATCAACATTAGGGACACATAAGGAATCCTGAAGTCTCAGAACACCATCCTCGCCAATCGAAACCTCCTTGGCACCACCCTTTGACACTGTCTCCCGTAGATCTTCCAAGCATGGATCATCAAACTGCCGAGCCTTGATCTCCACCAATAATGAAGACTGAGCAACCACACGTGCAAGAACTTGACTAGGATCTGAAAGGTCCAACCTCAACAAGCGATTATCCAAGGACTGAATGTCCAAAGCTAGAGGTCTCTCCTCCGCTGAAATGTAAGCCAAGCAACCCATACTCTCCACCTTTCTGCTTATGGAATCTACAACAACATTCGCCTTTCCTGGATGATAAAGAATGGTGATGTCATAATCCTTCAGCAACTCAAGCCACATGCGCTTCCTCAAGTTAAGATCCCTCTTCTTGAACAAGTGTTGCAAGCTGCGGTGGTCCGTATAAACCTCACAAGGCACCCCATACAAGTAGTGCCTCCAAATCTTAAGAGCATGAACAATCGCCGCCAACTCCAAGTCGTGCACAGGGTAATTTTTCTCATGAACCTTCATCTGACGTAAAACATATGCAATAACTCGCCTCTCCTACATCAACACACATCCAAACCAATGCGTGAAGCGACACAATAAACTGTATACATCCCTGAGCCAGAAGGCAACACTAGAACTGGTGTTGAGATCAATGTTGTCTTGAGCTTCTGGAAGCTCAACTCACACTCGTTGGACAATCGAAATGGGGCATTCTTCTAGGTCAATCTAGTCAGAGGAGCTGCAATGGATGAGAAACCCTCCACAAATCGGCGATAATAACCTGCCAGACCTAAGAAGCTCCTGATCTTTGTCACTCAAGTAGGGCGTGGCCAACTCTAAACTGCCTCAATCTTCTTAGCATCCACCTTGATACCCTCTACGGATACCACATGTCCCAAGAATGCTACAGAATCCAACCAGAACTCACATTTGGAGAACTTAGCGTACAACTTTTGTTCTCGCAAAGTTTGGAGCACAACCCTCAAATGCTGCTCATGCACCCCTTGGCTACGTGAGTAAATCAGAATGTCATCAACAAAGACAATGAAAAAATAATCAATATAAGGCCTGAACACCATGTTCATCAAATCCATAAATGTCGTTGGGGCATTAGTCAATCCAAAAGACATCACCAGGAACTCATAATGGCCATATCTTATACGAAATACAGTCTTCGGAACATCCGAGTCCCGAATCTTTAGCTGATGGTACCCCGATCTCAAGTCAATCTAAGAAAACAACCGAGAACCCTGCAACTAGTCAAACAAATCATCGATACGCGGCAACTGTTCTTGATTGTGACCTTTTTCAACTGGCGGTAGTCAATACACATCCGCATAGTCCCATCCTTATTCTTCACAAATAACACTGGGAGCACCCCAAGGAGACACACTTGGCCTGATAAACCCCTTAGCCAACAGCTCCTCAAGCTGTTCTTTCAATTCCTTAGGAGCCATACAGTACGGGGGAATAAATATAGGTTGGGTGCCTAGAGCTAAGTCGATGCAAAAAGAAATGTCACGATCTGGTGGCATGCCTGGAAGGTCTCAAAGGAATACATCAGCAAACTCTCGAACTACCGACACTGAATCAATCGTCGGAGACTTGGTGGTGGTGTCCCGCACATAAGCAAGATAAGCCAAACAACCCTTCTCGACCATACATCAAGCCTTCAGGAAAGAAATAGCCCGACTAGTCGCACTAAATGAGGAACCTCTCCACTCCAATCTCGGCAAATTTGGCATGGATAGAGTAATAGTCTTGGCATGGAAATCTAGAATGGCATGATAGGGAGATAGCCAATCCATGCCCAGGATGACCTCAAAATAAACCATATCAAGCAACAAGAGGTCCGCTTTGGTCTCAAACCCACATAATGTAACCACACAAGACCGATATACCCGATCCACAACCACAGAATCGCCCACATGAATGGACACATAAATAGGAGTACCCAAAGACTCACGAGGAATATCCAAGAAATGAGCAAACTAGGTTGATGCATATGAATAAGTGGACCCGGGATCAAATAATACCGATGCATCTCTACAGCATACTAAAATAATACATGTGATCACGACATATGAGGCCACTGCATCTAGTCTGGCCGGGAAAGAATAGAATCTAGCTGGAGCGCCGAATAACTGACCTCCACCGGAATAAACATGAGCTGATTGGGCTCCCCCTGCCTGGCCTCCACCTCTAGGACGACCTCTACCAGTCTGTCCTCCACCTCTGGGTTGTCGAACCGCCGATGCTGGAACCATAGACTTATGACTCTGTTGCACGGCCTTGCCCCGAAGTCTGAGAAAAGTCCTCTTAATATGGCCTGGATCCCCGCACTCATAAAAACCTCTCGGCACCATGGCCTGCTGCCCTGAAGGACCCTAAATAGCTGGAGGACAGTATGAACTCTCTAGCATAGCACTGAAATAAGGGTTGGAAGACCCCTGAAAACCAGAATACCCACCGAAGGAAACCTGAATGACTGGTGGGCGATAAGAACTCTCCGTCGTGGCGCTAAAATAAGGCCTCGTCGAAGAAACTCAAGGAGGTGGTGGGGGTGCTGAATATGGGGGCCTACTAGGCTGGACCTTACCAAAATGACCTCTTCCTCTGATTGGAGAACCTCTAAAATCCCCAGAAAATCGAGCTCTCTTATCCTTTAGTCCCTTCTCCCTGCCCCTCGATCAATAACCCTCAATCCTGCGAGCAATCTCTACCATAAACTGATAAGGAGTCCCCATCTCCACCTCTCGGACCATGTTGGCCCTAATACCTGAGTGCAACCCAGCTACAAATCTCCGCACTCTCTCTGCATCAGTAGAAAGTATCATGAGTGTATGACGAGACAGCTCAGAAAACCTAGCCTCGTAGTCGGTCACTGACATTTGACCCTGATCCAGATACTCAAACTGATAACACAGCTCTTCCCTCTCAGAGGGTGGAATATATCTGTCTAGGAATAACTGAGTGAACTGCTCCCAAGTGAGGGAAGGAGAATCTGCTGGTCTGCCAAGAATGTAGGACTGCCACCATCTGCGGGCCCTGCCCTCTAGCTGAAAAATAGTGAAGTCAACTCCATGGGACTCTAGTATCCTCATGTTGTGCAGTCAGTCCCTTCACCTATCAATAAAGTCCTGGGCATCCTCATGAGCTCGCCTATGAAGATTGGGGGTTGCAATATGGTCCATATGTCCAATAGCTTTTGCGGATCGCCGTCCGCAGCTGGTTTGGGCTCAGGTGGTGCTGCTACTAGCTGGATCCCGCCCACGGGAAGTGTACCCGGGGTCTGATATACTGTTGCTGCATGTCCGATGGCCTGGGCAGTAAGGGTCTGTGCTCTCCCTTCCACTTGAGATGTGGTCGGATCCGCTAGAAATAAACCAGCCTGAGTCATGGTGTCCATGAACCGCATCATACGGCCCATGACCTCCTGGAATCCTGGAGCCGTCATAAAGTCCAACGGGGCAGGATCTACTAGGGGCACCTCGCCCTGCTCCTCAGTAATGGGATGCTGCTGGGTCCGNAGCCGTCATAAAGTCCAACGGGGCAGAATCTACTGCGGACGCCTCGCCCTTCTCCTCAGTGATGGGATCCTCAGCTGGATCCGCTGGCGGTGCAACTTGAACAGCCTTGGGACGCCTTCGTCCCCTACCTTGGGCCAGTGCCCTCCCCCGACCTCTGACACGACCTCTGATGATGGGGGTAGCGGCCCCTTCCGGGTCCGGAACATCAGATGCGCGCGTCCTCACAATCTGTGAGAGAATAGAAAGTGAGATTTAGTATACCATCAACTGCACAGTAGAAGATGAATAAAAAGAGATTTCCTAACACCCTAAAGCCTCCCGAAGATAAATACAAACATCTTCGTACCAATCCGGAAGACTCTATTGGGTTTTCCCGTAACTTGTGAGACCTACGTGAACCTAGAGCTCTGATACCATGTTGTCACGACCCAAATCCTAACCCAGGTCGCGATGGTGCCCAATACCATAATCCGGCAAGCAAACAATTTGACTACTAGTGAGTTCCGTTTATTTTTTCAAATTATTTTCCAACACTTATTCGGTTTATATTTAAACATTTGATAAATGAATAACTTAGGCAGCTTTATGCAAAAATATTCATAAATTCATAATTAATAATTACATCCCAAAAGAATAGTCTATTAACGTGAGTGCCAGGAACTAGTGTCACAAGTCTACAGGCATACTTGTAGAGTAAAAACAAAAGAAATAACAGACTGTCCTACTGTCTGAAAAGGAATAGACAGAATAACAAAAGAAGACTCCATAGTGTTGTCGAGTGTCATCAAGAGGAGCAGCTCACCGTGAAGTCTGGACCAGGTATATATCAGGGACGAACTCTGGACTGATACCCAGATGCACCTGCCTCAGATCATGTACAATTAAGCACAGAGAATAGAATGAGTACATAAATAATATGTACCTAGTAAGTATCCAGTCTAATCTCGAAGAAGTAGTGACAAGAGGTTGACGTGACACTTACTAGGGTCAAAATATATGTTTAAATGTAACGCTAAGCAGGAATGGCAATCGTGAATAATAATGAAGATAGGAATATAAAATATTCTTTACAAATACCTTTACGTGTCAAGTTCTCTAGCATCAAAATTACCTAGTTGTCCCTTTTCATGACATTCAACAGATACATAGTCATAGAACACCCAAACAACTAACAATCACATAGCATGTGGTGAACGTACGGCTAATACGACGCGAAAATAAATGTGCACTGCCAAAGGGTCGAACGGCTCAAACTATAGACGCATATATTACATCACTCATGAATCGAACATGCGATGCAGTTGACATAAAAGTAGGGATACCCCGCTCGCGAATCATACATGTGATGCGGGTACCCGTATAGATACGCATAATTAACAGGAAATCAGGAAACTCAGTAGAGAATATACTTACAGAGAAGGATTCGATAATATAAATTTCATAATGTAACCTCCTAGATGTTCAATGAATAATTCATGGATATTAGACAACCTATATTAACATTTAACATTATAGATACGACATAAAGCATGCTTGTGAATCCTAAACTCCCCAACGTAACATAATAGTAGCGATGCTCGGACTCTTGTTACTTCGTGCGTGCTTAGCCCCAACAAATAAAGACATGCAAATATTTATATTCACCTATGGGGACAATTCCCTCTTACAAGGTTAGAAAGGAGACTTACCTCGTGTCAATCCTACTTTCCGGGTCAAGAACGCGCCCGAAACTCCAAATTCGTCGCCCAAAGACTCAAAACTAGCCAAACATTACATAAATAGCAACATATACTCAAAAGTATGAAATTCCCCTATTTAAATGATTATTTCAACATATATTGTAAAATCGTAAAACACACCTCGGGGGATCGGATTCCGGAAATTTTTAAGGAAAATGATCACCCATAACCTAAGGATCAATATTATATAGTTTTTGTATAATTCCATAATCAATTTCTTGGTAATTTCTCGTTTTTATCAAAACCCTAGGTTTCACTCTAACCCCATGATTTCTACTAATCTAATGTGTTAATCTACCTAACAATTCGAGTATTTAACTTACTTTATGGTAGGAATTACTTACCTTACGGTAGCTAGGTCAAATCTCCCCATTGCAAGCTCTCAAAATCGTCCAAAGTGAAGAAAATGGCTCAAAGGAGACTAAGTCTCGATTTAAATGCTACTGCCCAGCTGCCCCCTTCTATATGAACGCGGCTGGGGCAGTGCGTTCGCTAAGGCCAAATGGCCAAGCCCCCTGAGGGCCCTTCTATGCGAACGCGGATGGGGTCATGCGAACGTAGAGGCTAGCTAGGCTAGACCTACCCGAACGCAGTGGGAGGGGCGCGAACGCTGAGAGCAAAAACTTAGCCGGCCACTGACTTACCCTATGCAAACGCGACGAGCCTATGCGAACACATAGGGTTATTTCACCCCTGCCGAACTCCTTCTATGCGAACGCGTGAGTACCCCCACAAATGCATAGAAGGAAACCAGACTGAGAAAAATCTGGTGTTTGGCATTTAGCTCCGAGGGGTCCGAAACTCACTCGATCCCCCCGGGACCCCGTCCAAAGGCACTAACAAGTTTGTATTAATGATACGGACTCGCTCGAATTCTCAGTATGCGAAAAATAACAAAGAAACTAAGAATCCGACCCCAAAACCAAATTGAATCAAACTTTGAACTTCAAGTTTTAGAATTCTCTCTCAACACGCCGAACCTACCTATACTACTCGGAATGATACCAAATTTTGCGAGCAAGTCACAAATGACATAACGGAACTATTACCGGTCTTGGAATTCCGTTTGGATCTCTATAACAAAAAAAATGTTCCAAACCTCAATTTGAACTTAAAGAAGTTCTTATTTTACTATTTGGCGCCGAAACTCTCCCGGTTCATCCCAAACCCATTCCGAACACATGCCCAAGTCCGAAAATCATCATACGAACCTACCGGAACCTTCGAATCTCGATTCCGAGGTCGTTTACCAAAATGTTGACCAAAGTCAAACTTGGCCTTTAAGGCTAACCTTAAGGAACTAAGTGTTCCTATACCACTCCAAACTTCTCCAAACCTCGAACTAACCGTCCCTGAAAGTCATAAATCAGAAAAAGGAATTACGGGAAGTCTCGTTTAGGGGAACGAGGTCCTAGAACACAAAACGACCGGTCGGGTCGTTATAAAAGATGGGAAGTATATCTTATATGCCCTGTAGCTTCTCGAAGATAGGTATGGACGTCATCATACCGATCCGCAAGACTCTACTAGACACTTGCTCATGACTTGTAGAACTTATGAACCTAGAGCTCTGATACCAACTTATCACGACCCAAAATCCACCAGTTGTGATGGCACCCAACCCAAACCGCTAGGTAAGCCAATTAACAGTTATCCAGTTTCATTTAACTTAATAAAACAATTAAACAACGGAATTATCTAAATCTTATAAATTTTCAAAGGACTCGTAGTACAAATCATGAGCTTCTACGAATGGAGTTTACGAAGAAACAATGAAAGAATTATACAGTCTGTTTGAAAACATAAACAGAGTTTTATAAGCTAAGGCGAAACCGAACAAAGGAGGAAGCTACAACAGGGACGTCGGTACATCTTCGAGTCACGCAACCATCGAGCACAGCAACAACAACAACCGACATCTACACGTAATGTGAAAAAGTGTAGTATCAGTACAACTGACCCCATGTACTGAGTAAGTAACAAACCTAACCTTAGGTTGAAAATAGTGACGAGCTAACACAGGATCAGGTCCAAAGCCAATATTTCCAAAACAGTTCATAACAACATAAATTCAAGTATAAAAGACATATCTCAAAAGTAAAATACTCAGCTCGTTCACAGTTCCAGAAAATGGTCATGCTTTTTAAATATCCCAGTGAAAGAAAATCCTAGATCTCTTACTGAAAATGCCAAAAGTACGAGTGAGTTTGAAAACTGTAATTTTCCAAATATCCTCTCCACAATAAATAAAATATTTCATTTTATTTCCAAATAACAAGTATAAAGTGCCTCTCCATATCCACATATCAATGCATATAATAAGTCATGAACGACGTGATACTATATAGCATGAGAAAAAAGGCATCTCTATGCCTATATGTCATGTATGCATGTAAATGCCATGTATTTCAGAGATGAAACATGTACACACACTCTCAGAGTACTCAATATCATTACCTTGCAACCTCTCTTACTAAGCTCAATACTCAGCACACAAAATCACTCGGCGTTGTATAATAACTGATGTGGCGTGCAGCCCGATCTATATATATATATATATATATATATATATATATATATATATATATATATATAGTAGACTGCGCTCACTGGGGATGTAACTCAACCAACATATGCGATTCATTCCCGTAAAGATTATAACACACAAGCATGGGCATCCTCACTGACGCTATTTAGTTATTCGGGATCAGAATTCCCACTAGAGAATCAGACTCCGTAGAGGTTCCTAAAGCCCAAGCGCTATATCGCTACGGCGTGCAGCCCCATACATATACATAATTATAATCAATATATATCGATGCGGCGTGCAGCCCGATCTCATAAAGTATGATAGATATAGTATGTTTCGGCATGCAGCCCGATCCAAAAATGTCACTCTCACTCAGACCCTCGGCCTCACTCAGTCATCAATCTCTCTAGTCTCACTCACGGGCACACAATGTCATGAATCTAGCCCGACAACAATGATATGATGTATCAATAACAACAGCTGAGACTGAGATATGATATGAATGCATGAATATGACTGAGTACAAAAATATCAACGGAAATCAGTGAGATGACAGCCAGAAATAACCATTATGAGTACAAACAATATCAGCAGGAAGCCTAAACATGATATTTAGTAAGATTGACAATGCAATTACATTATCACATGGTGAACACACAAATATCTACAAAATAGGGCCACTATACCAGGCCATGGGAAAAACAGAGTCCCAATTCACAGGGTGCACGCCAACACGCCAGTCACCTAGCATGTGTGTCACCTCAATACCAATCACATAACATGTATTGCGGGGTTTTATACCCTCAGCACTTAGTTTAGAAGAGTTACTTACCTCGAACGAACCAATACAAATGTCGAGCAAGCCAAGCGATGCTCCCAGGATGCCACCCCGCGCGTTCCGACCTTCAAACGGCTCGAAACCGACAAAAAAAATTCAAACGCATCAAACTATGCTAAAGGAACCAATTCCGATCATAAAAGATCGAATCTTGAATCAAAGCTCGAAATCGACAAAAAAGCCCAACCCGGGCCCGCACCTTGGGACCCAACAAAGCTCACAAAATCTAACAACCCATTCAATTACGAGTCCAACCATACTAGTTTGACTCAAATCTGATTCCAATTCGATGTTCAAAACTAAAAATTCACGTTATGAAACTTTAGGCCAAAACCCCTAATTTCTCATTAAAATTCATCAACCAATTGCCAAAAATGAAGATAGATTCATGATATATGATCTAAACCGAGTAGACAACACTTACCCCAATCCTTATGATAAACTTTGCTCCAACAATCGCCTCAATCTGAGTCCAAAATGTTGAAATATGAAGAAAGAACCAAAACCTCAATTTTTATAACTCTGCCCAGTACTTCCGCTTCTGCAGACACTTAACCGCATATGCGGTGTCGCAGGAGCGACCAAAATCCCGCTTCTGCGATAAAAGACAAAAATTAGGTCCCCTCTTCTACGATCCATATCACGCATCTGCGCAACCGCAGGTGCGGAAAAGCCCATCGCACCTGCAAAATATGTGCTTCTGCGCAAAAAATCTCGATTTTGCGAAAACGCAGGTGCGGGAGAATCTTCGCACCTGCGACTCCAGTCCACCAGCCCAAACTTCTCTTCTGCATCAACTGTCCGCACCTGTGGTCCGCATCTGCGCCCATATGTCACGACCCCAAATCCTAAACCAGTTGTGACGGCGCCTATCGTTGAACTAGAATCACATATTTACAATTTGTTTTCCAAATTTCCAACTTATTTTCAACATTTCATAAACGTATATAAATTTCTGAATTCTTTAAGCAAAACAAAACAGCTAAACAGTCTACAACCATCCCAAATATCCGGAGCCAACATGTCATGAGCATCTAAGAATAATACCAAATATACTAATGTCGTAATACATGATCTCAGAGCGAAGAACTAAGTACAAAATAAGAAAGGGAAACAGAGATGTTGTGGATGCTGAACAGCTACCTCTATGTACCAACTCCGGCTCCGCACGAAAATAGATGACTAACACTCAGTACCAGCACCTGAATCTGCACACAGAGGTGCAGGGAGTATTGGTGAGTACGCCAACTTAGTAGTAATGAAAATAAATCTGGTCTGAACAATAAGAAACACATCAGAGCAAATCATCTAATCACAATAAGTAAAATATTAATTTCCAACAGTGTATACATTTAGTGAATATGCTTTAAAAGCAACTTGTCACGACCCGAATTTCCCTCTGAAATGGTCTGGTGACGGCACCTAGTCTTTACGACTAGATAAGCCTAAATTTGAGGAAAACCAAGACAAAATAATAACAGAAACAGTAAAGAAGAAGTAATACTATGAGATTTAGCCGCTCGGCATCCACAACATTTACTTCCCAAACCCGGAATGTCACAAATCAAAAGATTTGTACGAATATAGCTCTATACAATTGAACAAATAAAATGTGTATATGTATATCTCCTATGTCTGTAGTAGAGTAGATGGGGACACGTAGGATTCTGTGGACGCGGCAGAATTACCTCGCGGTCTCCTGACAGCTGTTGTAGTACTCTTAGCCAAAACGATGTGTACTGGTACCTGGATCTGCACATGGGAAAAACATGCGCAGGAAGGGCATGAGTACACCACAATTGGTACTCAGTAAGTGCCAAGCCTAACCCCAGTCGAGCAGTGACCAGGTCAGGTTAAGGCTCTACTGAGTTTGAAAATAAGACAGTTATAAGTTTGAACAGTGACATATAAATAGCAACAATAAGAAGAATTTAAAGGAAAACTGAAGAAATAATAAAGAAGAGCCCTCGGCTCAGCACAACATATATCTCATGAGCAAATATGCAATGCAGTACAGGGGGAAATCTCCCGTATCTCGGCCCATAGTCCCAATTTAAATATGCTATGCAGTACAGGGGGAAAGCTCCCGGATCTCAGTCCGTAGTCCCAATTTAAATATGAAATGCAGTATTCTATCGGATACAGCTTAATTAAACAATTCAAGAAAACAATTGGCAAGAATAAGGTAAAACTACCTAAGCATGGAGCAAATAGTAGCAAATACGGGGAATTCAAGTAAGGACAGGTAGGCATGCTTATTCCTAGGCTAACTAATCAGTTATAACGTGAAACAGTAATATATGATTGTAAATGAGTTATGTCATGGAAGGAAAAGCGGGAATTTAGCAACAGTGAACCGTGTAAGCACTCGTCACCTCACGTACACGGTGTCCACATAATAAAAATCAGTATAAAAATGCCTAAGGGAAATCCCCAACACAGAGTTAGGCAAGCCACTTACCTTGACTGCGCTAATCAACTCAATACCACGCTCTTTCCACGAGTAGCAGACTCCGGGTGGACCAAATCTATTCAATTCGATTGCGTAATATAAATATCACTTCAAGGAAACAAAATAGCTAATTATTTCTAAGCTAATACGCGAAATTAGGAAAGTCGCCCAAAAAGTCCCCCGGGCCCACGTCTCGGAATCGGGTAAAAATTATATTATCCGAATACTCGTTCACTCACGAGTCTAACCATATAAGAATCTCTCAAATCGGAGGTCAAACACCCAATCAAAACTCAATAATTTGGTCTATGAAGTTCATCCCATATTTTCCATTTTCTACCCAAAACTTTTGAAATTAAAGGTGGGATTTAAGATTGGAATCATGGAATTTGATCTATGATGGATAGAAATCACGTACCCAAGTTACCCGGGTGCAAATTCCTCCAAGAATCGCCTCTCCCGAGCTCTCAAAATCAAAAATGGTGAAAATAGGCTTAAACCCTCGAATTGGGGTTTTAATATTCTGCCCAGGTATTCCTTCTATGCGATCGCGGACACATAGTCGCGATCGCGGAGAGCATTCTACTATGCGCCTAAAATTCCTTCATCGCGATCGCAATTAAAGGTCAGCGATCGCGGACCTTCTGATCTCACAGCTATGCGATCGCGGTTAGGGCCACGCGACCGTGTAAAACAACCAATGAACCTCCCTCAAACCTAGGATACATTACGCGATCGCGATCCATGGCATGTGATCGCGGAGACTAACTGACCAGTACCATGCGATCGCGGCTGGACTTGTGCGATCGCAGAGCACAATTTCTGACCACCTCAACCTAACCCTATGCGATCGCGGAATTATTCACGCGATCGCAAAGAACACACATCTGCTGCTGTAAAACCAGCAAAACCAGCAAAGGCTTAGGCAAACAATACGCCCGTTTGAACACCCGAAACACACTCGAGGCCCCCAAGACCTCAACTAAAACTATCAATCAACCCTAATACCTCATTCAAACTGGGTCGAGCCTTAAAAACACGTCTCAAAACATAAAAATCATTAAATACGCATAGATTCAAGCCTAAGGTCTTATGAAATTTCTAAAATTCACATATGGTGCTGAATCACGTCTAAACTCATCCGAATGACCTCAAATTTTGCACAGAGGTCAAAAATGGAATTACGGACCTAGTGTCTCTTTCAGAATTCCATTCCGAGTCCGATATCAAAACTTCACCTATCGGCCGAAATCGCCAAAAATCTAAATTTTGCCAATAAAAGACTAAATCTACAACCGACCTCGAAACACATTCTAAACATGCTCCTAACCCGAAATTACCCAACGGAGATAACGGATTTGACGTAATTCCATTAAGAATTCGTCTTCACACAATTCTAGCTTCGGTCCGATTTCTAAAGCTAAAATTCACATTAAAGGACTATGTGTCTAAAATCACTCCGGGTTTCACCACTCAACGCTCCGACAAGTTCCAATAACATAAATAGACATGGGAGAAGAAGTTATTAGGGGATCATGGTGCTAACTCTCAAAACGACCTACCGGGTCATTACATTCTCCCCTTCTTAAGAAAATCGTTCGTCCACGAACGAGTATAGAAACATACCTGAAGCTGTAAAAAGATGAGGGTACTGACTCTGCATGTCCTGCTCGGTCTCCCAAGTCTCCTTCTTGACCGGATGACCCCCTCCACTGAACCTTGACTGAGGCAATGTTCTTCGATCTGAGCTTTCTGACCTGCCTGTCTAATATAGCCACAGGCTCCTTAACATATGATAGATCCTTGTCCAATTGGACTGAGCTAAAATCCAAAACATGAGTCGGATCACCGTGATACTTCCGTAGCATGGAAACGTGGAATACCGGATGAACTCCTGCTAGGTTAGGAGGCAAGGCCAACTCATAGGCTGCCTCCTCAACCCGCTGCAATACCTCAAAAGGGCCAATGGACCTCGGACTCAGCTTACCCTTCTTCCCGAACCTCATGACGCCCTTCATAGGAAATACTCGAAGCAAAACCCGATCACAAGTCATAAATGCCAAGTCACGAACCTTCCGGTCCGCATAACTCTTCTACCTGGACTGAGTTGTGCGAAGTCTCTCCTGAATCACATTCACCTTGTCCAGGTCATCCTAAACAAAGTATGTACCCAAAAATCGGGCCTCGCTCGGCTCAAACCATCCCACTAGAGACCTGCACCGCCTACCATACAAAGCCTTAAACGGCGCCATCTGAATGTTGGACTGGTAGCTGTTATTATAAGAAAACTCTACAAGAGGCAAGTATCGATCCCATGATCCTCCATAATCCATCACACAGGCACAGAGCATATCCTTCAGAATCTGAATCGTGTGCTCGGACTATCTGTCCGTCTGAGGGTGAAATGTTGTGCTGAGATCTATCTAGGTACCCAACTCACAATGCAAGGCTCTCAAAAAGTGCAAGGTGAACTGAGAACCTCGATCTGATATATTGGACACCGGCACACCGTGCAACAGGACTATCTCCTGAATGTAGATCTGGGCCAACCTCTCAGAAGAATATGTAGTCAACACTGGAATGAAATGGGCTGATTTGGTTAGTAGGTCCACAATCACCCAAATAGCATCATGCTTCCCCAAGGTCCGAGGAAGTCCAACCACAAAGTCCATGGTGATCCGCTCCCACTTCCCCTCCGGAAGCTCAATCTGCTGAAGNTACAAACTCCGCTATATCCTTCTTCATCCTTCGCCACCAATAGTGTTGTCTCAGATCCTGGTACATCTTTGCGGTACCCGGATGGATGGAATACCGCGAGCTATGGGCCTCCTCAAGAATCAACTCCCGAAGCCCATCTACGTTGGGCACACAAATACGGCCCTGCATCTTAATCACACCATCATCACCTTTGGTGACATCCCTGGCATCCCCCTGCTGTAATCTATCCTGAAGAGCCAGAAGGTTAGGGTCATCATATTGGCGCTCCTGAATGCGATCATAAAGAGATGATCGAGTGACAACACAAGCAAATACCCGGCGAGGCTCAGAAAGATCCAGCCTCACGAAATGACTGGCTAAGGACTAAACATCTAAGGCTAAGGGCCTCTCAGCTGCACGAAGATATGCCAAACTACCAAAACTCTCCGCCTGGTGACATCGGCCACCACATTAGCCTTCCCTGGGTGGTATAATATAGTGATGTCATAATCATTGAGTAACTCCAACCACCTACATTTGCGAAAATTAAGATCATTCTGCCTGAATATGTGCTGCAAACTCTGGTGATCCGTGAATATCTCACAGGGAACACCATATAAATAATGACGCCATATCTTTAGGGCGTGAAAAATCATTGCCAACTCGAGATCATGCACAGGGTAGTTCTTCTCATGCACCTTCAACTGTCTGGACGCGTAGGCAATCACCCTACCATCCTGCATCAACACTGCTCCTAGGACAATCCTCGATGCATCACAATAGACTGTATAGGACCCTGAACTTGTGGGTAATACTAACATTGGAGCTGTAGTCAGGGCTGTCTTGAGCTTCTGAAACCTCTCCTCGCACTCCTCAGTCCATACAAAAGGTGCACCCTTTGGGTCAGTCTGGTCATGGGCGCTGAAATGGATGAAAATCCCTCCACAAAACGGTGATAATACCCAGCCAAACCAAGGAAATTGCGGATCTCAGTAGCTGAAGGTGGTCTAGGCCAACTCTGCACTGCCTCTACGTTCTTCGGGTCTACCTTGATCCCATCCGAAGATACCACATGGCCTAAGAATGCCACAGAATCGAGCCAAAATTCACACTTAGAAAATTTGGCATACAACTTTTTCTCTCTCAATGTCTGAAGTACAATCCTCAAATGCTGCTCATGGTCCTCTTGGGACCAAGAATATACCAAAATGTTATCAATGAACCAATGACGAAGTATCAAGATAAGGCCGAAATACTTTGTGCATCAGGTGCATGAAGGTTGCTGGGGCATTGGTCAGCCCAAATGACATAACAAGGAACTCATAGTGGCCATATCTGGTCTTGAAGGCAGTCTTCGGGATATCCGGCTCCCGAATCTTCAACTGATGATAGCCCGAACGCAGATCAATCTTTGAGAACACCCTGGCACCCTGTAACTGATCAAATAAGTCATCAATGCGAGGCAACGGGTACATGTTCTTCACTGTCACCCTATTTAGCTGTCGGTATTCAATACATATACGCATCGAGCCATCCTTTTTCTTCACAAATAACATCGGAACACCCCAAGGTGATACACTGGGCCTGATCAAACCCTTTTCAAGCAACTCCTGTAACTGCTCCTTCAACTCAGGAGGAGCCATGCGATAAGGAGGAATGGGAATGGGCTGAGTGTCTGGAAACAAGTCGATGCCGAAATCAATATCTCTGTCGGGTGGCATACCCGGAAGATCAGCTGGAAATACATCCGGATAGTCCCTAACAACTGGAACTGAATCAACTGTAGGGGTCTCAGCACTAACATCTTTCACATAAGCCAAATACGCATCACACCCCTTTTCAACCATCCGCTGAGCCTTAAGAAAAGAAATGACTCGGCGGGGAGTATACTCTAAGGAACCTCTCCATTCTAATCTTGGCCATCTTGGCATAGCCAGCGTCACGGTCTTGGCGTGACAATCAAGAATAGCATAGTAGGGAGACAACCAGTCATACCCAATATAACATCGTAATCTACCATACTGAGTAATAATAAATCAGCCTTGGTCTCAAAACCACTAATAACATCCAAACACGACCGACATACGCAGTCCACAACAAGAGAATCTCCCACAGAAGTAGAAACATAAACAGTGGAACTCAAAGAATCCTGAGATATCCCCATATGTTAAGCAAAATAAGAAGACCCATATGAATATGTAGAGCATGTGTCAAATAATACCGATGCATCCCTATGATAAATGGGAACAATACATGTGATGACTGAATCTGAAGAAATGGCCTTGGATCGGGCTGGAAGAGCATACTACATGGCCTGGCCTCCCTCTCTAGGGAGACCTCGACCTCCCCGACCTCCACCCCGAGCTGCCTGAGATGGTGGGGTACTAGTTGGGGCTGGAGGAAAAGCTGGGGAACCTAGTGGAAGACGTTTCACCTGATAAGTCTGAGGTGGTGCACCCCTCCTAGCTCTGGGGCAATCTCTGATCACATGACGAGGGTCACCACACTCAAAACAACCCCTCGAAGGACGTGGCGGCTGATGCTGACTCTGAACTGGCCTGCTGGACTGGATGGTGATAGCACCTCGAGCAGGGGGCACATGAGATATCGGTGGTGCATAATAAGGCTCCTGAGGTCTAGAGGGAGCTGGAATACCACATGCTGCTGGAAGAGCTGAATGAATGGGGCAACTCTCAAAGCCCCTACCATAGCGTGCTGCTGGTGCACGGGCTCTTGAAAAATGACCAGCCTCTCGAGACCCCTTGGCCTCTCTCTCCTCCTTGTCCCGGGCAAACATACTCTCAATCCTCCAGGCGATACTCACGGCCTGCTGGTAAGTGATATCTTTCTCCATCTCTCTGGCCATGCTGGTCCGAATAATGGGGTGGAGTCCCTCAATAAAGCGTTGAACCCTCTCTCTGACAATGACAACCAAAGTTGGTGCATAGCGAGCCAAATCGCTGTAACGGGCTGCATACTCTCACACAGTCATGGTACCCTAGCGTATCTGCTCAAACTCCGCCCGCCAAGCATCCATGAGGCTCTAAGGGACAAATTCAAGTAAGAACATCTCGGAGAACTGAGCCCAAGTAAGTGAAGCTGCCTCATCCAGACTACTAAGCTTAAAAGCACGCCACCACGGGTAAGTTGTTCCCCTTACCTGAAAAGTAGTGAAAGAAACCCCACTCGTCTTCACAATACCCATAGTGCGGAGAACGCGATTACACCCGTCAAGAAAACCCAGGGCGTCATCTGAAGCTATTCCGCTGAACTCAAGTGGGATGTACTTCTTTTACCTCTCGAGTCGGAGCTGCTCTGCCTCAGGAACAACTGCCCTAACCTCATGCTGAGCTGGAGCTGCTGGGGGCATAGTAATGTACTCTGCAACCTACTGAATATGAACCTTCTGCTCAGGAGTACAGCTTGCGAGAGTTTGTGTCCCTTCCCCGGCATGGGATGTATCTGGGGCTATCGGAAGTAGTTCCGCCTGAGACAGAGTACTGAAGGCACTCAAAAACTGGGCCAATGTCTCTGCTCTCGCCGGTGCTCAGGCTGTATTGCATGCTCATCCCCTGCCCCGGCCCCTGCCTCTGACGGCTCTGACTGGGGGATCGGGTGCCTGGTCATCAGTACGTCCGATACGAGTACGAACCATCTGTAAGCAAGAATAGAATAGAGTTTAAGAATTTTGATGACAGTAACTAGAACGATACGGGATTCCAAAGAATATGATTGTTCTTAACAGTTACATAGCCTCTCGAAGATAGATACAGACGTCTCCGCACCGATCCGCGAGACTCTAATAAACCGGCTTGTGATTTGTGACTCCAATGAACCTAGACGCTCTGATACCAACTTGTCACGACCCGAATTTCCCTCCGAAACGGTCTGGTGACGGCACCTAGTCTTTACAACTAGGTAAGCCTAAATTTGAGGAAAACCAAGACACAATAATAACAGAAACAGTAAAGAAGAAGTAATACTATGAGATTTAGCCGCTTGACATCCACAACATTTACTTCCCAAACCCAGAATGTCACAAATGAAAAGATTTGTACGACTATAGCTCTATACAACGGAACAAAGAAAATATGTATATGTATATCTCATATGTCTGTAGTAGAGTAGATGGGGACACGTAGGATTCAGTGGACGCGGCAGAATTACCTCGCGGTCTCCTGACAGTTATTGTAGTACTCCTAGCCAAAACGATGTGTATTGGTACCTGGATCTGCACATGGGAAAAACATGCGCAGGAAGGGCATGAGTACACCACAATTGGTACTCAGTAAGTGCCAAGCCTAACCCCAGTCAAGTAGTGACCAGGTCAGGTTGAGGCTCTACTGAGTTTGAAAATAAGACAGTTATAAGTTTGAACAGTGACATATAAATAGCAAAAATAAGCAAAATTTAAAGGAAAACTGAAAGAAATAATAAAGAAGAGCCCTCGGCTCAGCACAGCATATATCTCAACAGCAAATATGCAATGCAGTACATGGGGAAAGCTCCCGGATCTCGGTCAGTAGTCCCAATTTAAATATGCTATGCAGTACATGGGGAAAGCTCCCGGATCTCAGTCTGTAATCCCAATTTAAATATGCAATGCGGTACAGGGGGAAAGCTCCCGGATCTCAGTCAGTAGTCCCAATTTAAATAAGAAATGCAGTATTCTATCGGATATGGCTTAATTAAACAATTCAAGAAAACAATAGGCAAGAATAAGGTAAAACTACCTAAGCATGGAGCAAATAGTAGAAAATACGGGGAATTCAAGTAAGGACAGGTAGGCATGCTTATTCCTACGCTAACTAATCAGTTATAACGTGAAACAATAATATAGGATTGTAAATGAGTTATGTCATGGAAGGAAAAGAGGGAATTTAGCAACAATGACTCGTGTACGTACTCGTCACCTCACGTACACGGCGTCCACATAATAAAAATCAGTATAAAAATGCCTAAGGGAAATCCCCAACACAGAGTTAGGCAAGCCACTTACCTTGACTGCGCTAATCAACTCAATACCACGCTCTTGCCACGAGTAGCAGACTCCGGGTGGCCCAGATCTATTCAATTCGATTGTGTAATGTAAATATCACTTCAAGGAAACAAAATAGCTAATTATTTCTAATCTAATACGCGAAATTAGAAAATTTGCCCAAAAAGTCCCCTGGGACCACGTTTCGGAATTGGGTAAAAATTATATTATCCGGACACTCATTCACTCACTAGTCTAACCATATAAGAATCTCTCAAATAGGAGGTCAAACACCCAATCAAAACTTAATAATTTGGTCTATGAAGTTCATCCCATTTTTCCCATTTTCTACCCATAACTTTCAAAATTAAAGGTGGGATTTAAGATTGGAATCATGGAATTTGATCTATGATGTATAGAAATCTCTTACCCAAGTTACCCAGGTGCAAAAGCCTCCAAGAATCGCCTCTCCCAAGCTCTCAAAATCAAAAATGGTGAAAATAGGCTTAAACCCTCGAATTGGGGTTTTAATATTCTGCCCAGGTATTCCTTCTATGCGATCGCGGACACATAGTCGCGATCGCGAAGAGCTTTCTACTATGCGCCTAAAACTCCTTCATCGCGATCGCAATTAAAGGTCTGCGATCGCGGACCTTCTGATCTCACAGCTATGCGATTGCGGTTGGGGCCACGCGACCGCGTAGAACAACCACTGAACCTCCCTCAAACCTAGGATACCTTAAACGATTGCGATCCAGGGCATGCGATCGCAGAGACTAACTGACCAGTACCATGCGATCGCGGCTGAACATGTGAGATCGCGGAGAACAATCTCTGACCACCTCAACCTAACCCTACACAATCGCCGACTTATTCACGCGATCGTAGATAACACACATCTGTTGCTGTAAAACCAGCAAAACCAGCAAAGGCTTAGGCGAAAAATATGCCTGTTTTAACACCCGAAACACACCCGAGGTCCCCGGGACTTCAACCAAAACTACCAATCATCCGTAATACTTCATTCATACTTGGTCGAGCCTTAAAAACACGTCTCATAACATAAAAATCATAAAATATGCATAGATTCAAGCCTAAGGTCTTATGAAATTTCTAAAATCCACATCCGAGTCGAATCACGTCTAAACTCATCCGAATAACCTCAAAGTTTGCACACAGGTCACAAATGGCATTACGAACCTGCTGTCTCTTTCGAAATTCCATTCCGAGTCCGATATCAAAACATCACCTATCGTCGAAATCGCCAAAATTCTAACTTTCGCCAATTCAAGCCTAAATCTACAACCGACCTCAAAAACATATTCTGAACACGCTCCTAACCCTGAAATCACCCAACGGAGCTAACAGAGTCGACAGAATTCCATTTTGGATTCGTTTTCACACAGTTCTAGCTTCGGTCCGATTTCTAAAGCTAAAATTCACATTAAAGGACTATGTGTCCAAAATCACTCCTGGTTTCACCACTCAACGCTCCGACAAGTTCCAATAACATAAATAGACATGGGAGAAGCAGTTATTAGGGGATCGGGGCGCTAACTCTCAAAACAACTGACCGGGTCGTTACAGCTAGTTTCAGTAAAAAAATCCTTTGAATAGGTGTGATACCCAGAGATTTCAGTAAAATACCCAAGAAGTATTAGTTTAAAGATGAAATGAATCATAGATAGTTACTCCGGCAAAACAAGTATCATAAACTGCCCCTCTAGCAAATCATCACTCAGAATCATTCACTCAGCATACCTCACAATCACTCAACATCAGCCCCTCGGGAAACCTCATAGTCACTCATGCCTCCCAATCACTCGTCACTCGGCACTCGCACTCAGTAGGTACCTGCGCTCACTGGGGGTGTAAAAACTCCGGAGGGGCTCCTACAGCCCAAGCGCTAAAACAAGATAAATCATGGGATCAATCACTCTGGCACTGAGCCTCTCACATATCAAAAATAGTGTAACATGTTGCGGTGTGCAGCCCGATCCATAATATCCTCACAATATTGGCTCTCCGCCTCACTCAGTCGAAAACTCTCAAAATGCCACTCGGGCCATAAATAAACAGGGTTCTCGACCCAAAATAGAATTTTATATCATTAAATAATATCAACAAGTCTGAGTATCAAAAACAATTCAACATGAATGACTGAGTGTAAAATCATAATTTCCACGGTGAGGAATATCATAAAAACAGCCCCCAAGGGGTTTAAACAGGTCGGCACGAGGCCCAAAATATGGCTTACATCCCAAATATATCAAGAACATAAAAATATGATTTATTATATGATTTAAAAGCAGTTACGCAACTTAATAGTTGCCTCGGGAAGAACCAAATTCAAATTTCCCAATTAGTGAACGCCACACACTCATCATCCAGCGTGTGCGTCACTCCAAAACAGTGAAAATATGCTAAGTTCGGGGTTTCATACCCTCAGGGCAAGATTTATAGTCATTACTTACCTCAAACCAGCCCGAAAAGCTACTCTGCAATACTCTTGCCCCTCGAATCGGCTCCCAAATGCTCCGAGTCTATCAAAGTCAGATTTATAACATCAAAATATGCTAGGGAGACGAAACCCAATCAAAAACGATCAAAATTAGGCATAATTCCCGAAATTGGCAAAACCTCACCCCCGAGATCACGTCTCGGAATTTGATAAAAATTATAATAACTAGAATCCTCTTCCTCCCACGAGTCTATACATACCAAGAACACCAAAATCGGACTCCAAAAGACCCCTCAAATTCCCATTTAAAGTCTCCAAATTCTCATGCCCTAACGCCCCCAATTTTTGTTTTTTTTTCCAGGTAAAATTGCTTAGAAAATCAATATAATAACGAGTTATGAAGTCAAGAATATTACCTTCAAGTGATTCCCCTTTGTTTTCCTCAAAAATCTCTCTCAAAAGCTTCAATCCCGTTACAAATGGTGAAAAATTGGTGAAGGGTCGCGGATTGGGCTATTTTAAAACATTGCCCAGCTTTTCTAACTTACTCAGTGCTCGCGTGAGGAGCATTGCATTCGCATAGTACTGACTATGCTCCCCCACGCGATCGCAGCCCTAGCCCTGCGTTCGCACATCATTAGCCACACAGCCCTGCCCACGCGCCCACACCCTATGCGTTTGCACAAGAGCCCACGCGACCGCACAACTCTCACTTTCCTCACCCATGCGATCGCGGACCCACGAAGGTGGTCGCATAGAAGAATCCTGCTTCCTCACAAACAAACCTATGCGGTCGCATACAATTCCCCGTGATCGCATAGGAGAAAACCAGTCCTGCAAAACACCAGCAAAAACTTCCACTTCCCAACTTTCGAACTTGATCCGTTCACCTCCCAAAACACACCCGAGGCCCCCGGGACCCCAACCAACCAGACCAACACATCCCATGACCTCATTAAAACTTAGTCGAGCCTTCAAAACACCAAAAACAACGCAAAAACACAAAAATCACATCAAATTCAAGCCTATGAACTTTGAAATTCCTAAATTTCACCAAGGATGTTGAAATCATCCAAAACACATCCGATTGAACTGAAAATTTGCACACATATCCAAAATGACATTACAAACCTACTCTAACTTCCGGAATTCCATTCCGCTTCCGAAATCGCCAAAAACTAACTTTTGCCAATTCAAGCCTAATTCTATACCGGACATCAAAACTTCATTCCGAACACACTCCTAAGTCTCAAATCACCTAACGAAGCTACCCCAGCCATAAAAGCCGCATTCCGAGGTCGTTTACCAAGACGGCAACTCCCAGTTGACTTTTCCAACTATAAGGCTACTTAAGGAGACTAACTGTCTCAATTCTCACCACGACTACTCCGAACCCGAAACCACTGACCCCAACACATCACAAACATACTAAGCAATGCATAACAAAGTAGAAACAGGAAAACGGGGCTAATTCCATGGAACGACCGGCCGGGTCGTTACACCACACTTCCGCAGATGCGGAAACAACAGAACCAACAATAGAAATTGAAGAAAATGATCCAAAATAAATCTGAAACACTCTCGAGCCCCTTGGGACCCCATCCAAACATTCCAACAAGTCACATAACATCACACGAACCTACTCCTACTCAAGGTCTCAAAACACACATAACAACATTGAAATGATGAATCCCACCTCAACTCGATATCATTGAACTTTGAAACTTTAACTTCTACAACTGATGCCGAAACCTATCAACTCAGGTCCGATTGATCTAAAATTTTGCACACAAGTTACATTTGAAATTACAGACCTGCTCCAAATTTCAGAATCAGAATCCAAACCAAATATCAAAAATTTCACTCCCCGTCGACTTTCCAAAATTCCAACTTTCACCATTTCAAGCCAAATTCCACTACGAACCTCCAAGTCACGATCCAGACGCGCTTCTAAGTCCACAATCACCTAGTGGAGCTAACAGAACCATCAAAAATCCAATCCAAGGTCAAATACTAAAAATTCAAAACTTGGTCAAACCTTTCCAATTTGAAGCTTCTAGGTGAGTATCATTCTTCTAAATAGATCCTGAATAACCTGAAACCAAAATCGACGATTCACATAAGTCATGATACATCATACGGAGCTACGCATGCTCAAAAACTACCGAGCCAGGTGCAATTGCTCAAAACGACCAGTCGGGTCGTTACAGTAAGTTTAAGTGGCCTTTGACCGTTTGACCACGACCTTTCCGACAAAAATCGGTCGGTAATTTAATTTTAAATTTAAAAAAGAATTATTTAATTTAAAAACCGACGACTTGGGCCGGTTTTAGCCAAGATACAAATTAATTATAGGTGCTATATAATATATAATTAATTGTGTATGTGTGTGTATATATATATATATATATATTTATATATATATATATATATATA